>APFE031395991.1:186153-294604 GCA_000404065.3 Pinus taeda | reverse complement strand
CACCATCCACATTTGCCAAGTGTCAAGCGATCTGAGGGCAGCGGGGCTCGAACTTGCCTGGCTAGCCACCTGGGCGCCCCCACAATGAATACATCACAACAACGCATCAAACCGCATGCCTTTTAAAACACACAACTACCAAAATTTACATGGAGGTTTGAAAAACAAATATATGATGCGCATTTTGGGGGTCGGTTGGGTTGGAACCCACGACCACCCTCAATCTATTCTTGGCACATACCAACAAGCCAAACGGCCCTTACTTTGTAAGTTTTGCCACCATGATTATTTAAACTTCATTCATCCAGGGCCACAAAAAACCGACAGAGTGTGTGGAGGAGTCGATACGTCTTTCAACCAAATTTATTATTTCATTACAGAGGAAGAACCGTGATTGTGCAGAACCATGACACAATCCACAGAGGTGGAATCATGATGATATGCTTTTCAAGACCGAATTTTTGCAGACAATCTTAAGATGCTAAAAGGATTCCTTGGGAGGTAAAAATTCATTTTGTCAGATTGTAATCAAGTTTACAACCATTTTTCTCAGATTTTCACATGGAATGCAATGGTGAGGCTGGATTTGTCTTTTGAGCAGCAGATTTACAGATTCCCAACAGAGAAGAATCTTCGAGAATCTTGAGGGAATCTTCCAGATTCCTTGGAGGTTGAAATTTCGCAGATCCAGAATGGAGCAAACTTTATATTCATTCTTCTCAGAATTTTGCAAGGATCTCAATGGCGTGATCAGTTTTCTGAATTGAGTTGCAAGTCTCCAGTCAACCCAGATGAGGGAATATTTGGAGAATCACGGGGGAATCTAAAAGATTCCTACAGGCCCAAATTTTATCGGTGTCAGAATTCAGAAAATGGATAGTTGATTTTACACCTTTCGACGACACAACTTCAGTGGTGCAGTCAATTTTTTCTATTTTTTGGCCATTTTCCATATTGGAGTGATGGTGTCAGCTTTGAGAGTGTGGACAGTCGATTCTATGCCATTTGACACCACGATTTCAATGGTGCATTCAGATCTAACAGTTGAGTATTCTATTCTTCAGTCAACATCAGAGTTGAGGTATATGCAGTGTGGAGGTCATGTACTTGTTTGATCGTTTGTTGTGAGATGTACTATGTTGTTTTGGTTCCTACTTGATGTATGATGCGGAACCTTTGTGTCTATTTCATGTGAGATGTATTCATCATGGATTTTTATGTATGTTTGATTGAGATCCCTTTGTTACCATGATGGAGGGATACTCATTGTCACCATGGGTGTTTTGGTCCATGATGTCGGGATACTCATTGTCACCATGTGTAAGTTTAAGTCATGTTGATAGGAGGTCTATTGTGAGTGATAGTTCTTGTAGCGGAACGTCTCTTGGAGAGACTTTGCCACTCATGTAGAGGGAAAATGTCCTTGTATGATAGAAAACTAATCCATGTATATCTTCACCATTTCCAGCACTAAATGAAGCGGCCAACACCATCTTGACACCAGGCCCAGAGACGTAGTCCACACTCGACGAACTATGTTATCAATGTCTCTTTTTTATGATTTGTTGATTGTCATTATGTTTCCATGTGCTTAAGCATGCATATATGTTCATTTATGCTCTTATAAAATGCAATTCTAACTACATCACGGGAGCAAAAGATCTTGATTAAATCCGGAAGTTGAGTCAACTCGAATCAAGTTTGGTATCAGAGCAGTCTTCACGTGAATGTGAATTGTGAGCATGAACAATGGAACGTACAACAATGGAGGATGACAAAGAGATGTACGAGACCATGCTCAGAGTGTCCCAAAAGATGGACATAATGTATGAAGCTCTACAAGAAGAGACAGAGGAAACGCAGTGATTGCAGCTTCAGTTGCGAGCCATGGAGGAGGCTTGGGAAGAATTGAAGCACAACAACCAGAGTCTTCAAGTAGATAACACTGAATTGAAGGTGCTTCTATTGGAAGAGAAAGAGAAGAAACAAAGGTTGCTACTCTAGCTACAAGCAAAGGACGAGGCCTTGGAAAAGCTACAAGATGATCCCTGTGAGGTAAAAATTAATTTTCCGCCTTCATGTATGTTTCCTGATGATGATTTTGCTATTTTTGAAAATCATACCATGGGAATTGGCTCCAAACTACTGAAGAGAATGGGGTATGAAGGAAAAGGTTCGGGCATTAATGGCCAAGGCATTGTTAACCCCATCAAAGTAGAGGAATTACCCCTCAGGTAGGACATGGGTATGTCAGAAAGGAAGTTGGGGAATGCGCCAAGACAGCCAGCAAACCACCCACAACAGATGATGAAAAGCCCTCATCAGTTCTTTCCAACTCGATAGTGGAGGTAAAATATGCCGATTTCCCTTTAGTTTCATCTTCACATAGTATAATTTATGTTGGAAATGTGGAGATACAAATTACAAGGACAAACATGAGGCTCCTTACCAGGATGAGGTACAAAGAGAAAGAAGGACTTGGTGTTAATAGCCAAGGGATAACTCATCCATTGGAGGTCGTGTAAAGACCTTGATTTGCAGGCTTGGGATACACTGAAGAAGAATGCTCAAGGGTGTCAGATGCTTCCGAGACATCGTTGAAATCGTCAAGGAAAGAGAATGATGGGAACACATCCCCATCATCCCATGGTAGTGCCCATTGCAAGGAAAGAGCCGAGGCAAGCTCTCATCGCCATAATTACACCAAAGATGGCAAGGAAAGGTATAACAAGTCTCAATATCCGAATGTTCATTTCGATTGTAATCATGTTGTTAATGATGAACGTAAAACATGGCATCGAAAAACATGTACATTTTGTGGATTACATAACCATACATTTGTTGAGTGCTGGAAAAGAATAACAACACACAAAAGGATGAGGTGTGAAAGACCCTCTCAACAACAGGAAAAGAAGAAGGTAAAGCAGATCTAGAGGAAGAAGACTTATTGTAATCATTGCAATCGAAGTGATCATCAAAGGGCCGCATGTTGGAGGCTCCATCCAAAGCAGTTTCGCAAGGACAAAGCATTCATGCACAAACCAGGTGAAACAATTATTCGACAAGAAAAACCACCACAAGGGGATGACCCATTCATAAGTGAAAAATGGTTTCTAGATATGTTAGCCTATCATGGCCGTACTTTTGTGAATCATTTGTTGCAATTTAAAATTTAAAAGTGACGATGTATTTTCCATCACTTGTTAAGCAACAATGGTGTCTGGTTTTATTTTGTGATGCATTTTAAACTGTGAAAGTGATGTTGTGTTTCCATCACTTGTTAAAGAAACAATAGCGTTTTGACTTATTTTTGTAAATCATGTGTTGTAGTCATGATGTGTTTTCCATCACTTGTCGAAGCAAAAATGATATTTTGGCCTTGTTTTCATAGTTGGGGTATTGTTTCCAATTTGATGTAAACTTGACCATCGAGTACGTGTTATAAACTCATGGAAAGTATGGGGTGCTTGGGTCATTAGTTGGTCATGTAATTGCATAATTGTACTATAGGTTTGCAGAGGTTGCAGGTGTTGGCTCATCGCCTATGGCTCCGAAGGACAAAGGTGAAGGAGAAGGAAGGGTGACTTATCAAACACTTGTAAGTGCACACAAGGTACAAAGAAGTTGCAGAGTATTTTCATGCTTTTGGAGGGCCAAAAGCTCCTCAATGGCGAGGATTGATCCAAGTGGCTCTAGACACATGCAGAAGTCCCAGAGGACTCAGAAAGGGTCAAAATTCAAAGTGGTCAGGTTGCTCTTAAACAAGCACCAGATCGAAGTGTTCGTTGCCCTGATTCCAATGGTGCAAACGACACTCAAATCCCAGCTCATATGGAGGAGATAGAGCCAGTCAAATTTTTGGTCAAAGTTAGGCAGTTGGCCTGTTATCACCCCAAGAAACTCTCCTAGGTTGTATCTCGGAGATGCTCGGGAACATTTAATCTTCAATATTGTTCTATGAACTATTGGAAATAAAGATGGTTTGGATCAAGCCAAATAACCATTTCAACTCTGTTTTTACTCAAGACATGCATGAACACCCCTAGACTACAAGGCTTTAGACCACCAATCACTAACAGTTTAAGGAATAGGTGAATATGGAGAATACTGACCACATCAGCAGATGCATAAGACCATGTGATGGCCAGCTGCAACCAGTAAAAAGGTTTGCAAATCTATTTCCTAATACACAAACAAGATGACATCTCTCTGGCACTAAGATAACAGAAACTTGCATAACACATTCAATGATACATACTAGATTCTAACGCAGAGGTGGGATGACAGCCCCTCAAATGCTAAATATCAAGAGCACATAAAAAATGCATAACAGGCACAGCCTAGAACAGAGAAGAAATGGAAAGTGAGCAATTAATAGCAAAAGAAGCTTGTATTAGCTGAAAATGAATATGAGAAGCTTGAGTAGCAAAGTCTCAATAGTCTCCAGAAGTTGAACCCTTGTTACATCTTGTTTTCAGCTATTTATAGCTTGTTTACAATTGTCCTGAGCCTTTTGAGGCTTCAGAGGTCTTGATCTATCCCCTGTCTCGTTAACTATTTGATTCCCTCAATCGGCAAGTATGGCTCAACGGTTTTCCTCCTCTGACAAAGGAATAACCATATTCAGATATTTTGGGTAGTTGTTACGCTGTCTGGGAGCTCTCTCATGCTAGAGATGCCCCATAATTGATTCTGTTTGTTTTAGGAAAGCTGTGTTGTCTGCTCCATGACCATTCTGTTTGTTTGGATGTGTTGTGTTGTCTATGCTCCTTGATCACTTCTGTTGCGGGGCGCATTGTGTTGGTTGTCGCCTTTCCACTTCCCACCTTTTGTCTCTGTCTCTCGGCCTCTTTAGGTGATGGAATGGCTATTTGGGCCTTTGTGATCTCTTGAAAATGGTTAATGATGATTGTTTTCTATTTTACACAGAAAACACTGTAATATTGTAAATCTCGCCCTTTTCTGCCTCTTTCGGACTTCAAAAGTCCTCAAGTATGGTTTAATTTTCTATCGGGTCCGCCCTTGGGTCGCTGTCGCATGTCGCACTTGGCATGTTCCCTTTATTCCTTAAAATACTTGAAACAACATGGGAAATACATTAAAATCCCTCCCTCCGGACTTCAAATATTATCAAATAATCTTTTAGAATACCGTGGGGTCCGCATCATCGCACCGCTTTCGGAGCTGAGGCGGTAATCGTACGCAGGCTCGCGATACGAGTCACTAGGCGACGTGTGGTGGATGTGACGGGAGGAAAACTGTTGTGCTCGCAAGTTAATGCGCGGGAAGCTTACGAGAGCAGGAGGAGCGAATGTCGTTGGATTGAATGGATGGACAGTGGATATCTAACAGAGGTATTAGGAGATGTGAGAGCAAAGCATATCACATTGGACCTCTGCTGATTAACTCACAAAATACATTGAAAATGGGCTTTGGCGGACGTGAAAGATTATACATTTTTCTTCTGAAACCCATCGGGTCTGGGTCTTATCGCATCGCACACAAACATGTAAAGGCCGTGCCCCTTGGTTTTCCCAATAACGATACTGCGATGCGATCTGGGCCATCGATTTGCGCATGCGCGATCGACGGTCCTCATTTAATTGTTGATCGACAATGTCCTATGCCCCTCCATCCGCGCCGATTACCACTGTCTGCCTGTACCGATTGCGATCCGCCAATTAGATTTGGACCGTTGATTGGCCAGATCGAATGGTTGTCATGCATTTGGACCGTTAAGCCTGCAATTTGGGTTTTTTCATGGTTTTGGAGTGTTTTTGCCTCCCGATAGTGTATTTCCGCCCTTCCAAGGGCTCTCCTCTTGCACTGGTTTTTGACTTCGGATGATCCTTAAGAGGATTTTGAAGACTTCAAGAGCATATATGGATCCATTGGCATGATTTCAAGCAAATTTGGAGACTTTGGGGCATATTTGGATCCATTTTTTGGGCCATTTGCCAACAAGGCTAACAGGGCCAAGGTTAAGTGTCCTACAAATTCACTGTTAATCGGTGTGGGAACTTAGCTCCCGAGAGAGCGAATGAAATTGTTGCCTCTTTAATTTGTCTAATATCCCTTATATTAGACAAAATTGAAAAAATGGCATACTATATATATATATTATATATATATATATATATTATAATATATATAAATATATATATATATATATATATTATATATATTAGGTGGCAGGTCAATGACCCCCACCACCTCCATTGAACTTCACATAAACATATTAAAACAAGAATTTAATTAAATAGGCCGACGAGAGCCATGACCCCTGTCGGCCCCAACTACACCATAATCCTCGGAACATTATCTATATATATATATTTATATATATATTATATATATATATATATATTATATATATATATATATTATATATTATATATATATCAATTGTCAATGTCACCGGCCCAAAAGTTTAAGCCAATGTATATATGGGGTTAGGCGGACCTAGCCCACACCATCCACATTTGCCAAGCGTCAAGCCATCCGAGGGTGGCAGGGCTCGAACCCACCCATCTAGCCTGGCCAGCCCGCCTTCCGAGCGCCCCCACAATGAATACATCACAACAACGTATCAAACTGCATGCCTTTTAAAACACACAACTACCAAAATCTATGTGGAGGTTTGAAAAATAAATATATGATGCACCTTTTGGGGGTCGGTGGGGTTGCAAGCTCTGACTACCCTCAACCGATTCTCAGCACATACCAACAAGTCAAACGACCCTTACTTTGTAATTTCTGTCGCCATGATTATTTAAACGTCATTTGCCCAAGGCCACAAAACACTGACAGAGCGTGTGGATGAGTCGGTACGTCTTTCAACAAAATTTATTATTTCATTGCAGATGCGGAACCGTGACTGTGTGGAACCATGATTCATAGGCAAGGAGCGGAACCATGACACAGTCCATAGAGGCAGAACCATGATGGCATGTTTTTTGAGACCAGATTTTTGCAGAGAATCATAAGATGCTAAAAAGATTCCTTGGGAGGTAAAAATTCATTTTGTCAAAATGTAATCAAATTTACAGTCATTTTTCTCAGATTTTCGTAGGGAATGCAATGGCGAGGTTGGATTTCCCTTTTGAGCAGAAAATTTGCAGATTCCCAACGGAGGAGAATCTTGAGCGAGTCTTCCAGATTCCTTGGAGGCTGAAATTTCCTAGATCCAGAATGCATCTAACTTTATACTCATTCTTCTCATAATTTCACAAGGATATCAATGGCGAGATCAATTTTTTATTTAATTTGCAGATCTCCATTCAACCCAGAGGAGGGAATTTTTGGAGAATCACAGGGGAATCTAAAAGATTCCTATAGGCCCAGATTTTGCCGGCGCCAGAATTCAGAAAATGGATAGTCGATTTTACACCTCTCGATGACACAAATTAAGTGGTGCAGTTAGTTTTTACAATTAAGCCTTCTATTTTTTTGGCAATTTTCCATATTGGAGTGACGATGTCAGGTTTCAGAGTGTGGACGGTCGATTCTATGCCATTCAACGCCACGATTTTGATGGTGCATTCAAATCTAGCAGCTGAGTATTTTATTCTTCAGTTAGCGTCAGAGTTGAGGTATATGCAGTGTTGTTGTCATGTACTTGTTTGATCATTTGTTGTGAGATGTACTATGTTGTTTTGATTCTTGCTTGATGTATGATGCATAATCTTTGTGTCTATTTCATATGAGATGTATTCATCATGGATTGTTATGAATGCTTTGATTGAGATCCCTTTTTTGCCATGATGGCAACATACTCATTATCACCATGGGTGTTTTGGTTGAGATCCGTTTGACGCCATGATGTCGGGATACTCATTGTCACCATATGTAAGTTTATGTCATGTTGATAGGAGGTCTATTGTGAGTGATAGTTCCTATAGTGGAACGTCTCATGGAGAGACTTTGTCACTCATGTAGAGGGCCATGTCCTTGTATGACAGAAAACATAGTCCATGTATATCTTCACCATTTCCAGCACTGAATGAAGCAGCCAACACCATCTTGACACCGGGCCCGGAGGCGTAGTCCACACTGGATGAACTCTGTTATCAATGTCTCTTGTTTATGATTTTTTGATCATCATTAAGTTTCCATGTGCTTAAGCATGCATATATGTTCATTTATGCTCTTATAAAATGAAATTCTAACTACATCACGGAAGCAAAATATCTTGGTTAAATCTAGAAGTTGAGTCAACTTGGATCATTCATAAGGCATATGAAAAAGTGGATTGGTCCTTTATGTGCTTAATTTTACATAAGGATAGGATCTTAGTCAATGTGGTGGAATTAATCATGGCCTGCATCCAATCCATTTCATAGGTTGTACTGATCAATGGGAAACTATTGATTTTCTTCGATGCCCATGGAGGAATAAGACAGGGATGCTCCCTTTCACCTCTATTTTTTTTATTAGCTATTGAACATCTTCGTAGGTGAATTTTACCGGATAAGAGTTGCGGGCTATTCATAGATATCAATATCACTAGAAAGGTAACTATTACTCATTTACTGTTCATAGATGATGTATTATGCTTTGGACGAGTTTCATTTGAACAATGGTCACATTTGCTTGATATTATCTTAGCTTTTGGGGAAGAGTCCTACTTGAAAATAAATGCTTCCAAATCTGAACTTATTTTTGCATTAGAAGACCTGGAAGTTGTCTCTAAGATTGGGGAGTTATTTAGAGTGCAATTCCATCCATTCGAGAGGGGATTTAATATTTGGGATTCAGAATTAAACCCAACAGATACCTTCTGGCAGATGGCAGTGGTTAATTAATAAGTTTAGGTCAAGCTTAAGTTTGTGGATTCACTGGTTTTTATCCCTCGGTGGAAGATTGGTTTTGGTCCAATCTGTTCTACAAAATTTGTTTGTATACTGGATGCATCTCTATCGACTTCCAAAGACTATCATTCGACAGATCGACTCAATCATTGAAAATTTTATATGGGCTATTAAATAAAAAACCAGAAAGATCCACCTTGTCAGTTTTAATAAAATTACAAACAATACCTCTATGGGTGGATGGGGCAAAAAAAGAACCAAATTCTTTGGATGGACCCTATTTTCTAATAACTTCTAGAGGGAAATATCTGGTACAGGAATCTGGCATGATGTAGTCGTTGATAAATACTTGAAAGGTATGTGTCCTATGGAGTGGATCAGACAAGGTGCAAACTATGAAAGTAAAAAAGGCTCATATATCTTGAACAACCTGATGTCAACTATATTTTGGACTATAGAAAACATAAAATAGTTCGTGGGAGCTGGCTAGAACACTTTGATTGGTATAGATCTGGTATTCGGGATGAAGGATTCGTCTAACTTAACTCCCCCTGTTATTGAACACCTACATGCGAAGGACATCTTCTTCTTGGCTCAGATACAGAAAGGGCGAGACCCTTTGAAATTATGTCCCACCTGGAATACTACAGAGGAATTAGGAATGATATTGGAACACATAAACAAATGGAATGAACTCAAAACACAAATTCAGATGGTGGGCATCTAATTAAATCAACAAGAGGATAGTGTATGTTGGTAGATTAGAAATCAAAGGGGAAAGACAACTATTCACAACACCTATAGACACATTACATACTCCCTTGGCATCAGAAGTGGTATGAGTTGGTATCATTTGGTTGGTTTTGGAATATCCCTCGTAAATTCATTCTATTTGGCTGGTTGTTGTGTCAAAATAAGATACTGACTTGAGAGAATTTATATAAGTGAGGATTCACTAGTCCATGAAGATGTAGTTTGTGCAAATTTGCTAAAGAAAGTACATTTCACCTTTTTATAAAATGCCATTTTGTTGCAGGTACTTGGACATATGTTACACAAAATCTTAGATTAAATCAATGTTGGGACCTATCATTAGTGGAAGATGTTTTTAAACACTCGATAAAAATGAACACGGAGCACAAAACCCTTCCTTTCTATGTTTGCTAGAGCATCTGGAAAGCTCACATTGTGGCCATATTTAAGGACCAAGAACCATATATTGGAACCACTACTTCAAAAATTGTACAATGTTCGGTGAATATGGACAAGCTACCAAATTTAATCCCATCCACTCTATCAAGACTAAATTTCCTCAGATCTATCTTACACGTTACTTTGATGGTGCGACACAAAATCTAAACTATGGATGTGGTGCTAAAATCATAACCAATGTGAAACTTGACTTTCATTTCAGGTGGCATAGGGGTAAGGGCTCCAACAACATGAAAATTTTATTAGCACTATGGGGATCATTGTAATGCTCTAAACGCTTAAATTTTAAATTTTTGTATGTATTTAGTGACTCCTAGGTCACCATCAATTGGATCAATAAGGAAACAAATTTTGCTCCATCTGAGATGGCAGACTCAGTGCAAAGAATTCAGTGAATCAAAAAGCACTTTCGAATGATAACTTTTTCTCATGTGCACAAAGAATTAAATGTTGTTGCAGATCAGTTATCAAAGCATGGACTCATCATGAGCCTTGGAAACATTCACTTCTGGACTTTCTTTAAGGGGGAGTAGATTTGCTCGAATATTTTCCAGTAGAACTAACAAATAGTTAATTCTCACTTTTTTTTGGATCCATAGTCAATATGACTTCATTCATGCACTTTGTGTAACAGGCCTAAAAGTCAATATGTAGATGTTTTAGTTTTTTGGGAGAAGGCGAATGTATATTGTGTCTAGGTGGATTGGCTTGGATATTTTTGTTGTATTTTTTGGATGTCTCGTTTTGGGTCACCGTTGGGTCAATATAACAACCTTGTAATTTTATCTAATAATATAATATACAATTTTTTTGTCTTGAAAAAAAATCACCATTCTACATTGTCACACCATACAACATACCAGATTACATTGCCACCATATAACATACCAGATTTTGCCTTGGATTATGTACGAGTTAGTTTAATGTTGAGTGTTACTAGCATTTAAAACAAATAGATCAAAGAAATTACTCATAAACTTTAGCAAAAGGAGAAAGAATCTTGACCATTGCTAAGTATATTGCAACATCTTGACATATTTGCAAATTGTTTCTTACTCGTAATACTCATCATATATTAATTACTACTCGTAGTAGCATATAAAATCCAAACACTTAGTGAATATGTGAATTTAGAGTTGGAAATGAAAATGTTTGAGTTTTGTCACAAATATGAAGTAAACATTAGTTATTCATATAAAAGTTTAGAGTGTCATAATCGAATTAAAACCTTAGTTGAGAGAGAGTTGTGATCAAATTAAAGCCTTAAGTAATTAGATTTAGAGAAAATATCTATCTCAAAAATAATGAAATCAAATCTTAGATTGATTTTCATTTTACCCATGGTAGAGTTGATCCGAATTTAAATAGGAACGCAACAACTTACAGATATAGCCACAAATGCAGAGATGCAGCAAAAAAACACTTCATTTCATTAATAGGAAAACACTAAACTATGCTTACAAAAAGAATGGAAATAAGATAGCTTAGGCGATGCTAGCATATCTCTTAGAATAGATGTTGCAGCTACATGCCTCTGAACTGTGTTACAATGAGGTTTAAAGGCCTATCTATTATTGAGAAACAATGGAAAACCTAAACATCAAAAACCCTAACCCTAGGAGTTGAAGCACCAAAATTGTGGGCCCTGTTTGGGTAAATTAGTACATCGAATTCCCGGGGTCATAACTTTGGCATACGATCTCCGTTTAGCTATCATAATATCTCGTTTCAAAGATCTCAAAGATAAGGATGGAAACAAATTCACAAGCAATTTGGGATGCTTTTGGTCTCTTCATTTTCCCCAAAAACTTCGTTTAGGGCCCCAAAACAGCTCTTGAAGTTTAGGACCCAACAAAAAGTGCCAAAAATAGTAAACTGTGCTACAATTAAGGAAACCGAAAAACTAAAAGAGACAGTGTTGGGGGTCCAAGTGGAATAGGCGGGTGGCCACCAGTATTACCTAGATCATTCCTCCCCCCTTAGGAAGAAATGGTCCCCATTGCGTTGAGTGCCTCCAAGACATGGGGAAACTTCTGCTGAACTTGGTCCCCGCTGAGCCACTTGCGAAGGTGAAGAAGTTAGCCAGCTTTGACAACCTGATATAGTTTGATCTTCTACTGGCGAGTGTCCTTGATCTATGTGTCCATGATCTGATTAGTGGTGGCATGTTCCATGCAGTCTGGGTTTAGATTTGTTGCTTTGTGCTGTTCTGCAACGTCAGATGTCTCCAGCAATGTTGTAAAGTATGGTCGAAGTTGGTCTACATTGAACACTAGGTGCAGAACAAGGAATGGTGGAATTATAAGCTCGAAGGCATTGTCCCCTATAGCTTTTGTGATGGTTTATGGCCCATATCGGAGCGGGTGAAGGTTGCGATGGGGTCCAGCGAGGCACTCCTTCTGCAAATGTAGCCAAACTTTGTCGCCCATCTAGAACTTGTGTAGCACCCGATGCTAATCATGGTGCTATATGTAATTAGCATTGGCATTGTCCAATATATCATGGACCTATTGGTAGATGTATTGAATGCGCTCAATGAAGTTGTTAGCCCTGTCGGCTTCAGAATGCACATGAGCCAAATTTTCCTAAGTAGTTGCAAATGGTATGGCCACATCAATGGCATATAATGGCTGAAATCCCAGCCCTACTTGAAATTGGTTGTGGCCCGTTGAGATGTGGAAAGCTCTGTTGTAGCTGTGCTGGACATAGGGGAGGCTTTCATCCCATGCGCATGGATGCTTCAAGTTCTACATGTGTAGAATGTGTACGATCATCCTATTAACAACCTCCATTTGGCCATTAGTTTGGGGATGGAAAGTTGTGGACTTAGTAAGTTTTGTATCCAAAATCAACCAGAGACTTGACCAAAATGCACTCAGGAATATGTTGTCCTGATCTAAGACAATGGATTGTGGGATCCCAAAGTGTACCCACACTCGCTCAAAGAAGAGATTAGTAGTGGCCTCTGTTGTGATACTCTTCTTGCAAGCCGTCATGATGGCCATATTAGAGAATTTGTCAACGACTGAAAACGTAATCGTTGTCGTTCTTAGTAGAAGGAAGGCCCAACATGTAATCCATGGAGACACATTCCCAAGGTTGATTAGGAGTAGGTAGAGGAGTATACAGGCCTTGCTTCTTGATGGTTGGTTTGGAAATGGCACAGGCAGTGCACGATCTAATGTACTTCCCAACATCTTGACGAAGTTTCGGCCAATAAAAATATTTCCGAAATACTGCCACTGTTTTCTCTACTCTGAAATGTCTAATGACCTGATTGTAGTGCGCCTCCCAAATCATCTTGGAACGCTCACTTGAATGAACACATATGTGTCATAGGTGGCATAATAGTGCATCCTAAAGGTGAAATTTTGGAACTTGCTTCCCTTCTAGGAGTGTCAGGTATGTGCTGTCGGATTCTGGATCGCTCTGGCAAAGATGTGGCCACCCCAATGTCTCATGACCACAAGAGTCAAGCACAGTGATCAACGCCATGATCGGTGGTCAACCAAGGCAATAAATGACATTATTGGTGTTGCCCTTCTTATACTTAATGTTCAAATGGAATTGTTGCAGGTAGGTGGACCATTTCTAATAGCGATCATTTTGCAACTTCCCTTGTGTCTGTATGAACTGTAGAGGTCGGTGGTCTGTGTCGATGTCCGTTTCCTTCCCCATAATGTAATGCTTCCATTGACAACAGACCTACACAATGGAATACATTTCTTTGTCGTAAGTGGGGTACTTTCGGACAGTGTCTGAAAGTGTCTCACTATGGTAAGCCACTGGATGCCCATGCTAAGTAAGAACTACACTAATAGAATAGTCGGAGACATCTGTCTCAGTATCAAATGGTTGTTGCAGGTCTGATAATGCAAGCACTAGTGCAGAACATAGGCGATTCTTCAACTAGGAGAATGCTTTTTGTTGGGTTTCAGACCAAAAAAACTTTTCTTTTGCACCACCCTTGGTGACTTGACTTAAAGGCCAAGTGATATGAGAGAACCCCAACATGAACCTATGGTAGAAGTTGGCAAGGCCCAAAAAATTTGTGGAGCTCTGTTAGAGTGGTTGGGGCTGGCCAAACCCGAATGACTTATATCTTAGATGGGTCCACATGTACACCCTTCTCATCAATTATGTACCCCATATATTGAACATGGGTCAGGCCAAAGGTGCATTTCTCCAAGGTAGCACACAGCTTGTGTTGTCACAGGGTTTGAAGGACACATCGAATATGGTGGAGGTGCTCATCCAACCTTTGGCTGAAGATCAATATGTCATCTAAATACACCACCATGAATGCATTGGTGAAGGGTCGCAAGATGTCGTCCATCAGTCTTATGAAGGTTGCAATGGCATTCGTCAATCCAAATGGCATGACCAACCATTCGAAAAGGCCCTCCTTGGATTTGAAGGTAGTCTTCCACACATCAGAGGGTCCGATAGGCACCTAGTGATAACCTGACTTAAAGTCAATCTTGCTGAAATATTTGGCCCAGTTGAGCTGGTCAAGAAGGTCATCAATCCGTGGAATTGGGTACATATTCCAGACAGTGATCTTGTTCAACGCCTGGTAGTCATTATAGAGCCTCCAGGTCCCATCCTTCTTCTGTACCAATACAATTGGGCTCCCACAGGGTGATGAGCTTAGCCTTATGTGCCCTTTCTACAATAGTTCATGAAGTTGCCTCCTGATCTCATCATTCTCTAGAACATAGCGTCGATAGATCGGCCCATTGGGCAGCGACGCACTCGAGGTTAGATCGATGGAGTGCTTGACCTGACAGTGCAAAGGTACCCCTGTAGGTGTGTTGACAAGGTTAATCCTCTCTGTGGATAGAGATGATCCCTCTAGCCCAATGAATGGGTCTCGCAACTAAAGGGACAATCAACTAGACATCTTCCTAGATTATAATTGAAAAATAGAACAAGGGAGAAGGCCTACCTTGCTCTGATGCTAATCCAATTTCCTTTGTTGAGATCCTTGAACCATGTGTGTCACGGCCTTGTTCCTACTTATTTTAGTGCTTATGTACCTGTATAAGTGACCAAGAGAGAACAAAGCATGCAAAAACCAATAGCAAATCCAATAATAATCTATTTAATTGGTTAAGGAATGCCAAACCAATACATACATGAACATATATATTTTGGGAAGATGAACCAAGAGTTGTATTATTATTTAAAGACTAAAGGGGAAGCTTACAACCATAGCATTGATGTTGAAAGGCTATCCTTGAGTGGTAATCCAAGTCCAAGCCAAAAAACTCTCCAACGCTCCTTCTCCAAGTCTAATGAATAGCCTCTAAGCACAAGCTCAGCATAGGGGTGCAAATGGACATAGATCAACCATCTAAGAATGGTAGAGGGGGAATTTATAGGCTGGGAGAGGGAGTTAAACCTCCTCCAAAGATAGGATTAGGCCCACATCTTAAGGAGGTAGCTCATGGGGATGAGACTAAGAGGTCAAATTAGGAGGATTCGACCTCAGGTATGTGAAACCACCTCCAGCTTGTCGCTTTGGAAGCTTCTAGATCACGAAGCTTCTCATCCTCTTTGGGAAAACTTCCTTTTTGAGACCATCGCGAGTATGAGAGAGAAGAAGCGATGCCATCACTGGCTTAACAAGGTGAAACATGTGATCATTGTGTTTTTGAGCTTCATAAGGGTGATGACTCTCATTTCAGGGTTTTAAGAGCTATTTCTTCAAGGAAAGCTTCAGATATTTTCCAAGAAAAATTAAAGGAGGGATCTGAGTTGTATACATGGATGAGTATACTATATAATGATCATGTTTCGGGCACTTCAGGGTATGTCATAGGAAAGTGCAGGAGGCGTGACAAAATACTGTGTAACAGATGCCCCCTGAAGCATGAAGGCAGAACGAGGAGTGATGACTGAGATGCTTTACGGGCTTTTGGCAATGGACGAGGACACGCACTGTCAGGAGACCTTCAAGTCAAGGACGCATATACATATACATATCTAAGATCAAGACATGAATCCACGACATGGACGCAGCCATCCAGATGATGAAGACTAGAAAAAAAATCCATGGTATGGGCGCAACCATCTAGATAACAAGGATCATTATGAATATAAACTCTGACGATGTGGTCACAGCCATCTGTATAGTAGAAACATGTGTACAATCATGAATAACATAGAAATCCATGCAGCCTGAGCCATAATAGACAAGACTAAGTGTCTTGCGCTCCATCCTGACCCGATCAATGTATGAATTCTAGTATGTGAATAAACGTGTTGCAGTCAAGCATGCTAGAAAACCACCTGATTACTGGCCAATGATGTGGAGCGTTAACAGGTATGAGAGAAACCACCAATAATGACAATGGCTCTCAAGGTACAATAGTGCAATCTGTGAATGTGATAATGAATCTGAGGTTGAATAGTCATGGAATCACTCGATCGAAAGCCAATAATGAAGACCTGTCGTTGGTTATGAAGAACTGGCCATTAGGGCATGCCAGCTCTAAGGTACTGAAGGGAGTTCCTAAGTCATATTCTTGGATAATGAGCTGAAGTCGATAGGAAGTGACCCATCGAAGGAGGGCAATTATGAACCCCCCATCATCGACACAAAATAAGGAATAAAGTGGTATGATATTTAGGACTGTAGCAATGACTCAAACAATGTATAGGTAAATAACTGCAAATTGGATTTATCTTGAACATATTGGTGACACGACTTTAGAGTGTGGAAGCATCTAACTCAACATGTGACTAAAGGCCATGATGACATAGTTGAATAGTCAAATGAGAGGCAAAATGGATTACCTAAACTCGGGAGGACAAGTGACTGAGTGAGGATATCCCAAACCCGACACAAGAGTAGAAGAGTGTCATGTTCAAGAGCGACATGCTGCTTATACAAAGGATCTCTCATCTTCATTTTTCCCCGCTATTTCTAGCGATTACCCCAATTATTTTTATCACAAGATTAAAGGGGATAGCATATGCTTGTTATGTAAGTTCATCCTTCGAATGAATCCATCCTAGTAAGTTTTACAAGCCCTAGGAAGGAGAAGCTCGGTCTCGTCATGGTGATAAGTCTTTCGTCATAAGGTTTTAATGAGCCCGACGTAAGGATAACTCAGTATCTTTTTCATGTTTAGAGAGTTAGGAAAAAAAAAAAGACCTCCATCATGTCCCTTTTTGTAATTTGTCCCCTGAACCCAAAAAGGTAGAAAAATATCTGAGGGAACCTCTTGACCATGTCAACCAAGGTGTACATTTTTTGTAAATAGTCAACCTCGGCCCGAAAAAGGGATAAACATATACTGGGGTGACATCAATTCATTTACTTTAACGATTTTGAAATGACAAGTACTCTGCAATCTTTTGAATTTTCGAGAGTAAAAAAATAGCCAAAAGATGACTCAGGGGGGTTCCTTTTTCGTTTACTTAACGAGTCCGAAAAAGAGATAAAACAAAAACCCCCAGAATCTGTCAATAATGATCACTATTCATATTGAAGGCACTTGTAACTGCATAAGAAAGACACCCATCACCGATATCGAGAGAAAATTATTAAAATATTATGAAAATATTTGAAAAAATGACTTTCAAAAGTTATAAATAGGTAAAAGTAATTTCACTTTTACCATTTTACCAAACTGAGCTCTGAAAGTGCTTTTGTGCCTTAATTCTCTTGATTTTCCAGTGGCTACTACGAGAGATAAAGGGTACCATTTCATGATCTGTTTGCGATAGGTAAGAGCGTCATCCCTGCTCTTGCATTTCATTACTTTTTAATGCAATTTTAATGGTGAATTTTATGCTAGAAAGGAGGATTTTAAAATTTTAGGTTGTCGGTGACCATCACAAGTATAGTCATCAGACCCACGATGGTCACACTCGAGCCCAAAGGCTCACACGATGCCATCGCACTATTTTGAAGAACATGTGAAATGGTGCCGAGAGTGATTTTTTGAAGTTAAAAGCTCTCTTTTAAGAAAAATTTAATGATTTTTATCCATGTAAAAAGCATTAATAAGTGTTCAAATGTTGTTTGCAGGAGAAATATGGTCTTGGAGTGGAAAGAAAGAGGCCATGAGGCCGAGGATTTCCAAGCATCTCAGGATCTAGCATGCATAAATGCTCTGAGGGATTGTGGCCTACTCAAATTATTTCGGACCACAGGGTTGAGGGCTCAGATGGAATTTTTACCCCATCTGATCAGCCTTTAGGATGTAGATTGAGAGATCTTCATCATCAAACGGCAAGAACTTGAACTAGAGGAGATGGACATCTATTTCATCACATGATTATCCCGTCAAGGAGAAGCAGTTCAACTCTTTGGATCTCTTCAAGGAGGTGATAGTACCAGGAGTCTAGTCCATAGATATTGTCCTGGTGCCGAGATAACCAATAGAGGTAAGGTGAAGATTGCAACAATCACCAACAACCCTGTTCTGAGAACAATTTTATTCACCAGGGTGCGTGTATCTGGCACGCAAGCTTTGCATGAGGCTTCCAAGTCTCAATTTTAGAACGCTATCGCATGTTTGACCCCCACCATCTTCAACTGGTGTGGAGGCCTTTTGGCGAATATGAAGCGCCAACTGATCAAGGGTAAGCACAAACACCTGAAGCAATTCGGGTTCGGTTCTATACTGGTGACCTTCTTCTTGGAGAAAATACCACTCTTATAGTATAAATGGGAAGAAGTACCACATCCCGCCCCACGAGATCTGAGGCTCATGAGATGGAGCCATCTCATGCCTCGAGGAGGCATGGGTCAACATATGCATTATCCACCACGGTTCTTTGCTTGGCTTGAATGCCAGATGCTTATGGTAGATGACTAAGTTTATGCCGGCACGGATTTCAGAGGGGATCCAAATCTACCCTTGCCACTAGGCAAACAGTGGACCGACGCAGGTAAAAAATTATCTTTTGATTTTTTTTTCAAGTTTTTATGATTTTTATAAAAGTGTGAACTAAGACTCAACTTATAATAAATGTGCAGATGTGGGACCAGAGAGACCACCATGCATATTGCCAATAGCACAATGAGTTTCCCATCCGATAGTGGGTGTGGATTATGAGGAAGGGGTTGACCCCTTAGCTGAGATGGAATGAAATCTAGAGGCAATCATCCGAGGGGCTCCAGATTATGTCAGTATCGATAATGTTCCATTGCGTTGGAAGAGACACACTGTGGGAGTCTTTGCGAGACTGCGTCGGGTGCTAGGCCGAGTGATCAAGGCGGCCTCGTGCTATCATGAGCACCGTGCAATTTGATAGTTCATCTAGTCTTTTACACATTTTGTAGGCTTTGAAAGCCAAGTGTCTCTGAACAAACTATTTTTTTACGTTTTGATGTAAACATTACGGTAGATGCGATATGTGTGTGTGTGTGTGTGTGTGTGTTTTATTTCTACTTATGTGTTCATAACATGATTCAGTTTCATAAATGACGCAAATTTCTATAAAGAACAAGATTTGCTAGTGCATCAGTTAATGTATTTAAATTACGTGGAATATGTTGATATGTAATGTAATCAAAATTTATTTCCAACAATCTAACATGTAGATACATACGCAATATTTGTGGATTTCTTACTGAATAATGATTGTTTAATTGTAATACAATGATCTGCAAATCCAATTTAACAACTAAATCCCTAATGCCAAGAGAAACGACTTCTGACAAGAGTTCAATAACTGCACTTTACTCAACAATATTATTGGTTGTATAATTGAGGCTTCTATGATCCATAACAAGTATATGATAGGGGTTTCGGCGTAAATCACAGTATCAATCATATTATTGGTTGTTTGACCAAGGCAGATACCTTGTAAGTTAATCAACTCGCCATTAGGGTCATAGAGTACTCATGTTGCGGAAGATAGGTTCTGTGTGCTACGACAAGCACCATCTGCAAAACCAACATAATGACCTAATGACATTTGTAAACCGAGTGGAACACATGGTAAGAAGAAAACATATGTCTGCAAAACAATCACACCAAAAATCAAAACGCACATTAATTAATTAACACACTAATGTACAAATGTTATCATACGAATTTCATACATAATACTTTTTGAGATACATCCCATTACGGGGCTGTGACAATGCATTTCCCTCATAATCACATAGCTCATAGGCACCTTTCTATAAGACACGCTTGACAATGTAGGGCCCATGCCACATGGGTTTGAACTTACCAACCCCCAATTTATCGTTTACTTGATCTTAAAGAAGGACCAAGTCGCCTTCAGCGAAAGTGCGAGGAGAAACAGTTTGGTCAAAAATGAGCTTTGACTCGTTTTTTTTAGCTTTGATGACCATCGCAGCGATGCGATGAGTCTCTCAAGATACAGTAGCAGCTCCTCTTCAGGCGAGGTATTCAGAAGAAGTTCAATAGCTAGCTTAAGCGAAGGGATTTTGCATTCGATTAGAAGAGTTGCCTCTAAACTGTATACCAGCTGGAACAGAGTGAATCCAGTGGTCGTCTTAGCATAGGTTTTATAAGCCCAAAGAGCAGAAAATAACATTAAATGCCAATCCTTTTTGTGCTTCCTAACGATGCGCTGAAGCGTAGTAATCAAAACCTTATTGACTGCTTCAACTTGGCCATTGGGCTATGGATAATATGGAGTCGAGCTATCATGTCGAAGGCCCAACTGAGAAGTTAGTTATGCCATCATGTGCTAACGAAAATGGGATCCATGGTCAATCATGATAGCTTGAGGGACACCAAAACATGCTATAACATGGTTTAAAAGGAATGGCACAACAGTAATACCATCATCATTGTATGTAGGCATTGCCTCGGCCCATTTCATAAAATAGTCGACGACGACAATGATATAACCATGCCCCCCGGCCGAGTGAGGATTACATGTCATGAAATCAATGCCCCATTCAGTGAATGGGACAATGGTAATTACGGGGTGTAGGGGTGTGGGTGGGACGCGCTGCTTGCGGTTGAAAATCTGGCATTTTTGGACAGCTAGAATGCAATATTTGAAGATAGAAGGCCAGAAATAATCGGTGCGAAGGATCTTCTGAGTAGTGGCATATGACCACCACAGGCACCAGAGTGGCAATCATTTAAGACCCACTAAGCCTCTTCAAGGGTGAGACATATGCAAAGGACAGAGTCCACACTGACCCAATACAATGTATCATCGATAATCCGATAAGGTTGGGACTGATGTCGGATGCAGCGTTGGTCGGATCGGGACAACTCAAATTGGAAAGTCTGGGTTTGGAGATAAACAATAATGTCTCCATACCATGGGTCGAGAGTGTTGATCAGAAACAAAGTTTCATCGGGTATCTACTCCGTAAAATTAGTTGGGGTGCTGGTAGACGAAAGGGCATAGATTAACTCAGCAAAGACCAACAATTTCTTTGATTTGGCAGCAATAAATTCCAAATCAAACTCCTGTAGGATCACGATCCGTTTGGAGTATTTTCCCCCAAGTAACTATGAAGTTAATATATATGTCATGGGGTTGTGATCATAAATGATGGTGGTTTTCTGTAAAGGGATATAGCGTTGAAACCTCTGGACAACATGAATCACCGCCAAAGCAAGCTTCTCGACATTAGCATAGCGAGACTCAGTATCAAGAAGATTATGGCTCAAATAATAAACCATGTGCTCGTTGTTGTCATTGTCGTCCTAACCTAACACCATAGTGGTATAAATTGCTGCCAAATATAGGAAATAATCGCGACGGTAGTCGGGGGGATGCAGTAAAGGAGCACTAATGAGGGATTTCTTTAAAGCATCGAAGGATTCTTGGGAATCTTCAGCCCAAATAAAAGGGAACCCCTTATTAAGTAAGAGAGTATAACCTTTGGCAAGTTTGGTGTAATTAGAGACAAATCGATGGAGAAAATTAGCTTTTCCCTGCAAACTCTACAATTGTAGTAGTGATGAAGGAGGGGGTAGATTGACTATGGCCTCAACTTTCAAATGATCAATCTTGATACCATCACAAGACACAAAAAAACATAAGAGCCGCTAAACTCGATGCAAAACACACACTTGTGTGGATTGAGACAGATATTATAATGCTGATATTGTAAAAATATAGGTCTTAAGTGATCCGGATGGTCACAACATTTAGCCGAATGAGCAGGCAAGTCGTCGAGGTATGGTTGAACAATGTGTCAAATGTCATGGAATGCATAGGACATTTCTCACTGAAAGGTAGCGCCAACATTCTTCAGACCAAAAGGAAGATTTTTGTAAGTGAAAATACCCCAGGGACAGATAGAGGTTGTTTTATGTTGATCGATGGGTGAAATGTTAATCTAGTTATAGCCAGAAAAGCCATCCATGAAAGAAAAAATCTCACTCCCTGCACATTCGTCGATGATCTGGTTGATAAAGGGAGTAGGATAATTTTTCTTAGGACACACATGATTGATATCGTGGTAACAACACAAACACATATCGTACCCTGCTTTTTGGCAATAGGGACGATATTGGATACCAAATTCGTCAATGGAATAAGATAAATGAAACATGCTTTCAAAAGCTTTTTTACTTCTGCTTTGATAGCAACAGCCTTTCAAGGGTGCATAGGGCGAAGCCGTTACCGAATAGGCTTAGCACCAGGATAAGTCAGAATTTCATGCAAAACTATGGCTGGATTGATACCAGGCATATCCTCATATGACCAAGCGAAGACGTCTCAAAATTCTTTAAAAAAACTGAGTATAAATCTTGATCTCATATGGAGAACAGGTGACCTCAATATGGATGCTCTCGATAATGCCCGATTTAACAGAAATGTCAAGAGGCACCGTAGTAGTGACGTTTCCCATATTACCCTCCGACAATACTTCATGGACCCTGATAGGTGTCTGAAGTGGAGGTGTAGGAGAATGAGAAACAAACACTTCAAGATAGGAAGGCATCCCATCAAGGCTAGGAAGAAAGGAAGAACAATGATGTAGACCATTCCACGGAACTTCCTCTAGGGACATGACCTCCACGATGCTTTCGTCAGTGGGGAATGTATCATTCAAGGGATCCTAATAATCCCAAGAACCAAGCCAAGGAGATGGAACGTAAGTGTCTAGGTTCATACTGAAGATAGTATGACTTTCTAAAGCAACCATCAAAGCTAGAACAATTTCTTGATAATTTATCTCCAATGGACTTAAAGGCATATCATCACCAAATGAGTCAATTTGATCGTCGGTAGGGAGAATCCAAGGATCCATAGAGCCCGAGATCATATTGACTAAATGAACATTCGGAGGTGGGAGAGAGAAAGTACCCATTAAAACAGAGACTTTGAAGAGACCTGCTCCCACACTCTTGTAAGGAATTTCAGTATTGCCCACATAAGGAACGTTACCTTTCGATGAACCAGAAGAAAAGAAGACAGTTTATCAACCGTGACTATTTTTCCTTCATGAGGAAAACGAAGTACGTGGAAAAAAGAAGACACCACACAAAACATGGCGTGAGCCCAACTTTTCTCGAGAAGAAGGTTGTAGTTGAGATTGGCATCTACATCTTCTACTTCTAATTCAATAGTCTTACCTTCTTATATAATCATTAAGTTCGTGAGAATACCGTATGGTCGTGAACCTCTGCCATCAAAGGCTTCCAAGGTGTTCGGTGATTGGTTAAGAGGAGGAGAGCCAATGGCTTTCCAACACGAAACTGACATAATGCAGGTTGAGGCACCTTCATCAATAATCGTTTGATGAATCATCTTTCCCTTGATAAGGACCTGTATCAGAAATGCAATCTGATGAGGAAGATGAGGTACATGATTCTCTAGATCAAAAGTTATCAGACTCGAATCAGAACAATCACTAGCAGCTATAATAGACAGTAGTGACTTTTGTTGCATTTGACAGGATTAAAGAACCTCCAAGGCAGACATTGTCGAAGGTGCCTGAGGTAAATCCTCTCGTCGAAGGTGCCTGAGCTAAATCCTCAATAATATTGTCATGTTTTGCAGCTCTAGCATTCATATTGAAAGATGACTTCTGAAGAACACCTTTAGCGGGTGACTAGATGACAGACTCATTGTTAGGGCGCTCGATATGGAGTGGACCAGAAATGGATGGAATAGATGTAGAAGGAGTATCAGTGGATTCTTTCTCCATGGTCTGCTTAGACGTATTTTGATAGTATTTAGTTCCAGTAGCGATCGTGATAGGTGATGAACCTTGCATCATGAACACTTGGGAACCTGAGGAAGCAGAAGACTGAGGTTGGTCTACCAATTGGGTTTGTTGTGATGGAAAGGGTTCCTTTAAGATAGATGGATTCCCTTTTAGTAAGCAACTAACTTCATATCGTCGGGGACAATCCTTAGTGTAATGATCCTCCTCACAGATGAGGCAATGATATTTTGGCTTTCTTTGAGATGCATCATCAACAGAAGATTTAGGAGGGTCCTATTTTGGGGCATCAACTTTGGCCTTACCTTTGCCCTTCTTTTTACCTTTAGAGGACTTATCTGTTGTGGTAGACAGGACATCATGTGCCTTAGAGGTTTTACCAGGACTAGATGAATTCTTGGAGGGATTATTGGAACCAGTGTTCAAAACAGATTTCTGCTTCAAAGAAGCTTTTGCAAGAGTATGAGACACATAACAAATCACACCTTCAATAGGTGGTGTATCCAAGGACTTCGACGCTGTCAAATCTGATGGTAGTCTCAGAGCATCATGTAACATCTCATACAATGTGCTAGATTCCAAATAAACCAAGTCTAAATATTGGGCACGGGCGATAGCTTACTCATCTGTAACACATCCACCCATGGCTATGTCCTTAGAAATTTTGCTGACGAATGATTTTGTGAACCATTCTGTCAACAACTCATCAACAATCTCAAACTTGATGAGGCGACGTTGACGTCTCCATTCATGGATATGATCAGAGATGTGGGTCGTAGTGTCTTTCTTAACGGACATAAGCAAATGGGTGCCATTTTCATAGTGAAAAGGCAGTTGGAAATAAGTGAGGAAATCCATGTTGAGAGAGTTGAAGTCATTGTAGGTACCTCGAGGCAATTCGATGTACCATTTGGCGACAACCCTTATGAGAGTTCTTTGAAAGAGTAGAAGATGGATAGAATCATCGACATACGAATTGGAGAAGCCCCAGAGGTGATATGTCATCATGTGGGCTTGTGGATCCTCTTTAGATTTTCCCCTGAATTTAGGGCAATCGCTCAGAATCTTCGTTGGAACTGGAGGCAAATACGACAAATGAAGAATGGGATCATTCGTGAGCCTCGAAACATCAGGCAGCTCCAACGTAGCCAAGAAAGGCTATTGCGTGTTAAAAGGCATATAGGGTCTTTGAGGAGACCCAAATTGCAGAGTCCATCCTTGTTGGTAAGGGTTTTCCCCCCCACAGTGGAGGATTTTGTCCATATGGAATCTGGTTTTGTCCCCACTAAGGGTTACCTTTCCTGTAAGGAGGATTCTATCCTGGGTAAGTTTGATACTACCCTGCCATAGGCTGCTGATGAGAATTGTACACGGCATACGGGTTATAAGGTTGTTGAACCTGTTGACCCTGGACATAAGGAGATTGACCCTGTTGATGTAGGGGTTGACCTTGACCTTGCAAAGGCTGACCTTGCTGATAAGCATATAAGGCTTGCTGCTTCTAAGGCTGACCTTGTTGTTGCTGCAAAGGCTGGATTTATTGCTGCAAAGGTCAACCTTACGGGGACAAAGCTTGAGAGGATTGTTGCACAAACTGAGTTTGCGACTGTAAAGGTTGTTGTGACTGTTGCAACAGTTTCCCTTGCGGTTGTCCTTGCGGCTGCAATGCTAGCCCTTGCTGCTGTGAAGGTTTCCCTTGTTGTTGTAAAGGTTGTCCCTATCGTTGCAAGGGTAGCTGGAAAGTTCCTGGGTTTATACCCTGAGGGTATTGATAATCCCTGAATTGGATCTGGCTATATCCACCAGGCATAAAGGATTGACCAGGATGAACATAAGGTCCAACTTGAGGAATGTAAGGCGGATTAACCATAGCTTGTGAACCATATGGGACATAAGCTAGTTGGAATGGAACCTAAGCCATAGATGGTTGCTGATATTGGACATTACCTGACCCGAATGGACCAACAAGGTTAGGAATAACGCCATAAAAAGGTTGATTCATTCCAACCATGTGAGTTTGTAATCCACTCACATTGGTTTCGCCTTACATAATAGGGATATTCGGATCTTGCCCCGCATGCGGTGGCACAGTCTGTCCACTCGATAAAGGGATAGAAGAACTTACCGAGACCTGACCTGAGATAGTCAGTTGAATCGAAAGAGTCAGTTGAAATGATGAAACAAGTTGAGATGGAATGGCAGGTTGAATCGGAACTGAACTGGCTACTATTTTCACAATCGGTCGAGAGGTCGTGTTTGAGATGAACAGACTTGATGTAGGCATAGCACTGGAAGACCAGATGGGGTTATGATACAATGATGAAGCACTAGGAGTGCCCGAGTCCAGTTGAGCTAAAGTGGTATAGCCATGTGGCAACATGGGTTCACTAGTCTTAGGATATGAGGGAAACAAGACTCTTCCCATATAAGGAAAGTCTTCTGGATGGAACTCATATCCATTCTCATCATCTATGTGAGGATTATGGGTAGCAGAGACTTTCGAATGACCCGGAGAGGAGACTGGGATTTCGCCTTCTGACTCCATAAATGGAAACAACTGGCGACAAGGAACCGTAGATGAAAGAGGAGATAACTCCAAAGGAATACCAAGCCGCTAGTATGGACTGTAAGGGCATTGAGGAGATATCACAACAAGATCGAACAATGGGTTCGGCGGGTAGATAACCAGCTGTTGCGGACTCTCGAGGGTATAGATAGGATTATCAGAGAAATCTAGATCAGATTCATGAGGTGACCAAAAATCTGATGGAGGCGGATGAGAAGACAAAGGTTGGATACTCAGAACAATTCCAAGTTCAACACCTTGATCCTCAAGCTACTGAGGAAGTTTCAGATGAACTCCTTGGGAGGACCCTTCAGTATTGGACAACGAAGGGGAACTATGAGATGGACTCAATGGTTCAGCCACGATGGCTTCCCCTTAACAACAAAAAAGGAAGAAAAAATTGATTAAGGCTTTAACAATCCTGAAATTAATAGGGAATTACTCAATTTGGTCTAAGAAGCATCTGCTTGGGATTGACATGTTTACCATGGGCAGTTAAATTTTAGAAACAAAAACATTGCTTTTTCATCTTTTAATAGTCAAGAAAAGGGCAAAAAGGTGACTCTAGTCTCTTTCAATAGTTTTTTGGGCTTGAAATGACAAGTTGCTCGATGATCTCTTCAAATTTAAAGAGTTAGAAAAGATCAAACGATTGCTCAAGTGAATCTAGGTAAAAGGAATACCAAGGAACCGTGAACTACAATATACACCTTAGTCAATAAATCGAACAAGGACTTGATGTACATGCAGGAAATCTCCTTGAATGTTGTCTTTGGTGTATCACATTTATAGGGTGGCAGACTCAGCTTCTTGCAGATAAAGGATTACAACCTAGGGGGGTCTCCCTTTATATAGGTGACGGTACGGGGAGAACAAGTCCATGCTAGCGCTATCTAATGCCGAAGCGAATGACAACTGTTAAGCTTGTAAGACGCCGGAACACGTCTCTAACCTAGAACACTAGATATGATCTTTAATGTTTCAAATGCTCCTTAGGTTAATTGATAGATTTTAAAGTTGATCTTGTAATTATGTCTCAATTGCAAGGCCTTAACGATGTTACCTCTTCCTAAAATGAAAACTAGATGACGAAATGAAATCCTTCAATTCGATGAAAGCTATCTATGTAAGGAAGAAAATCACTCAAATCATGCATCAAACTAAATGCAAAAATGCATCCATGACAGTCTTCAAACGTTAAATGCAAATTATAAAATCTAATCTTTCATATGATAAGCAAATGCAATTCCAAAACAAATCTGAGAGCAAAATTTCCTTAAGATATAATGATGATTTTTCTCTTTTTCACAATGCAATTAATGTAATCTAGTGCAAAGGGAAAGAGAATGAAAGCAAGCAAAGAAATATGAAAATATCTTTCACATTAATGATTTGAATGCAACTCAAAAATGCTTCGAAAACTAGGAAAAGAATAGCACTTCCACTTTCACTTTGAAACACTGAAAACTTCAAAGCAAATACTTTCTTTTGATTCCAATGAGACAATCGATTTATAATCTATCGTTAGTAAAATGAAGCTTAAGTAACTTTCACTAAATCCGCTAATGAAAACAACTTAAGGCAAAAGAACCAAAAAGCATTCCGCAAAGTATGTCTAACACACAAAGACTCTTTAACACAGGCAATCTAGCCCTGATCTCTGATGGGAAGACCAACGAGTGGACAAAGGTTGACCTAGAAGACCTAGAACCCTAAAAGGCTAATCAAACTTCTAGGACACTGAAGCCAAGTTAAAAAACAATTGCAATCATACAATGAGAGAGTCAATGAAAAATACACTAGTAAATCATAGGAGAAGGTAACTAGCACTAAAAATAAGAGAGAAAACCCAAAATTTCTCAATTTTTTGCAATCATCGCACCTGTCAGGAGTAAAGTAGCGATCATCGCTACTGTAACTAAAAAACCCGCGATATCATGACTGTCAAGCTCAAATTCGTGATGGTCGAGGAAAACAAAAAGAAATCCAAAATTTTAAAAACAACTCAAGTTAGCAATCTCCAGGTGTCTACCAGACAATAACACTGACTACAAACAAGCAATGAAGTCTAAAAATCAATGGTTGACCAAACTCTTCAAAAGACAAGGTGAAGGAAGGGAAGGAAAGGGTCATAGGATCCCCAGCGAAGTCGCCATTTTGTTGACAAGGTTAATCCTCTCTGCGGATAGAGACGGTCCCTCTAACCCAATGAGTGGGTCTAGCAACTGAAGGGACAATCAAATAGACATCTTCCTAGATTATAATTGACAAAGAGAACAAGAGAGAAGGCCTACCTTGCTCTGATGCTAATTTGATTTCCTTCGTTGAGATCCTCGAACCGCTTGTGTCACAGCCTTGTTCCTGCTTCATTCAACGCTTATATACCTGCACAAGTGACCAAGAGAGAACAAAGCATGCCAAAACCAATACCAAATCCCATAGTAGTCTATTTAGTTGATCAAGGAATGCCAAACCAATACATACATGAACATAGTTTTTTGGAAGATGAACCAGCAGTTGTATTATTAGCTAAACAATAAAGGGGAAGCTTATAACCATATCCTTCATGTTGAAAGGCTCTCATTGAGTGCTAATCCAAGTCCAAGCCAAGAAACTCTCCAATGCTCCTTCTCCAAGTCTAATGAATAGCCTCTAAGCACAAGCTCAACATAGGGGTGCAAATGGACATAGATCTACCATTTGGGAATGGTAGAGGGGGAATTTATAGGCTAGGAGAGGGATTTAGACCTCCTTCAAAGATAGGATTAGGCCCACATATTAAGGAGGTAGCTCATAGGGATGACACCAAGAGGAGAAATTAGGAGGATTCGACCTCATCGATGCGAAACCACTTCTAGTTGTCCGCTCTGGAAGCTTCTAGATCATGAAGCTTCTCATCCTCTTTGGGAAAACTTTCTTTTTAAGTCCATCATGAGTATGAGTGGAACAACCTCCAAGGTAAATGTGCATATAAACAACATAATAGGAACAAAAATACAATAAACATATCAACCATCAAAATCCATATATACATCAGTACATTTGAACATGAAAATCAAGGGAATGAATTTTTTCATTAATAAATGCAATGAACCAACCAGAGATGGGACTACCATGTTCCACCCGACCATAGATTGGTTGAGCGAAGTCTCTATTCAGCCAATCACCCCCGTGCTATATTCCAATTATGAATGTGGGATCTCATAGAACACATCAATCAAAACTCATCGAGGGCTTCCAGAGGCCCACCACCTCAACCCATCAAATAGTGATTCCACCTCACGGTCGGACATCACCAAAAACAATCATCAGATTGGTCTCCATCCAAGCCTTCCAGGGCTTCCAGAGTGTTTGTCCAACCAAGGTTTCCAGAACTAGTAACTCAAGCCATAGCTTATATAGGGCTTCCAAAGCATTTGTCCAACCAAGACTTCTAGAACTAGTAACTCAACCCACAACTTATACAGGTCTTCCAAAGCGTTTTTCCAACCAAGGCTTCTAGGACTAGTAACTCAACCCACCAAGGGCTTCCAAAGCATTTGTCCAACGTGGGCTTCTAGGATTAGTAAATCAACCTGAGCTGTTATAAGGCTTCCAGAGCATTTGTTCAACCAGGGTTTCCAGGACCTAATAGCTCAACCCAAGCTAAGGAAACATGAGAACCAACAAAAACAAAGCAATGAAAGTAAACCCACAATCACCATGGCTATCCAGGAAATGGCAAGGCTAGGCAATCCACTATCGATCCAGGCAATCCTCCATGCCAATGATAGATCACAACCAAGAAACCACATGCATGTGCCATGCATGCCAAAACTAGTGAATAAATCATACATGCAACTCGATACCTGCAAGAAAATCTGATGTAGTTGTTGATGTCATGCCTTCTTGTGCTTTCCTACTCTTCCTTTGCCTTCTTGCTCCAAGAATCCAAGTATGCCACACCCTCCAAGAGTGCTCCAAGAAAACTCTAAATAACCAAGAGTATGAGAGAGAGAGAGAGAGAGAATAATGAGAGAACTCCAAAACTGAACTGACCAAGTCTTGCCCACTGATCCTCATAAGCCTTTTTATTAATGAGGCCTCTATTTTCTTCATTTTCCATTATTTTCCTTCAATTTCCTCCTCACATGAAAAATGTGACCTTTCACTTTCCTTTTCTCCTAATTTCCATTATTTTCATAAACAAATGTGCCAAAATATCTTTTTGCCTCTTTAATGCCTTAGCCATTCCTTTAACCATAAGCAATCAAATGAACACCCCCTAGGATTAATTTCTCACCATTCAGCTTGGAATACATGTCCCATAATCAGTGGTATTTGTTTTTAACATTTATTACATGGAATTTTCACCAGGGCTATTATAGAACCCTCTTGCTTGGGGGAACACCGTCCTTGGTGTTCAATGACACCTAAAACAAACATGACTTCTGAAAACAAAACATATTGCCCATGGAGCATTATAACATAGCTCGTTGCAGTATTTACAATGAAATATCATCTCAAAATCAAAACATCATGGAAACATGACAACATAGTGGAGCTTTATAAAACAACTCATTATGGTATTTACAATGATTATCTTTCTGAAGAAAACTCATTTGACATCATAACATCATGATAATATAACTACATGATAGCATAATAACATAACACCCATACCGCATAGTGGAGCTTTATAACAAAACTTGTTACGATATTTACATCCATACACGGGTGTACACATAAAAACATCATAAAAATATATATACCAAAACATATGCCAAATCATATACCAAACATATACTAAGATCATGTAGCATGTGTGAACCAACATAAAGCATATATCAACCATCATAAAGCATATATCAATCACCATAAATCATATACTAAACCAACATAAATCAAATACTAAACCATCATAAAGAAACTACCAAAACACCATAAGAAACCACCAAACCACCATATCAAGATCCTAATTCTTGTACTTGATTTCAAATACCTGTTGATGCCTCAAAAATCACTACATCAATATCGGGGAAAACCACCCGGTCAAGACCTTAAAGGCGGCTCCTTTTCCATTTGGTGTGGTAGCTCTGACTGGATATAATGGGACCAATTTCCCAATGATATATAAGTGGGATGGATAAGCGATCAAATTTTTAATATCTAATGGGAATGATAAATGATCTATTTTAAAATGCAACAATATAAAAGTAACTAATCTATCCCGGGAAGTCTTTCTCGTAGTGCACTTTTTGATGGTTCTCATTGACAAGTAGGCATATAGATGACTCTACTCATAAACAAAAATATTCATTCATATGATAATTATTTTGTTCAAGTAGTTGAACAAAGTAATAATTAAAACTTTATCACACTAATCTTTATATATTATTGACACACATATATATGAAGGATAACAACTCTTAAACATTCAATAGTGATAAGTCAAAGAATTGTTGTAAGAGCATACACATATATCAATAATAGCAAAATAAATAAATGTTGATTCACATAAAAGCATGAAGCAAAAACATAGATAGTAGTACCATATGCATTTGAGTCTCCTCTAATATGAATCGCATTTAGATCTTTCCTCATAATTGGGAAATACTTTCACAAGAAGCAATAGTGCATATCACATAAAAGCATTCTTCATCAAAACTCAGGATTCAAGTCCAGTTTTTATAAAAATAAATATATCGGAAGCACATTAGTGAAACTTCCGATCTAAGTCTTAATACAAAAATTTGAGGACCCTTTCTAAAAACATGAAAGGGTCTATAAATACTACTTAAACTAACAAACTATGAAATAAATATGCTATGCGCTAGTATAACCAAATCACAAAAAATGTGAAAATCATCTCAAAATAGGCATGTTGCAGTCGGTCAGAAATGGTTCACTGTATGGGCTAATCATCTTGTGATTGAAGCTGACCAATGGAAAAAATCGGCTGAATTTCTGGTGGAAAAATCATGCGTGAGTGTAACTGGGCAGTGTATGTGGCATCATTAAGTTCGAGAATCATATGGCCAATTGCATCAGTGAGGCATTTCATCACTATCCTCTAACTATATGGTTTGACAAGGAAAAACCAAAAGGTTTCCCATGTTAAATTTTGAATACCTGTGATCAATCTTTCCCTCTACTCTAGCTCCTGTTTCCACGTCTGTTCTAATGCTTTTACTGGTGGAAGTTTTCCTAGAGAACACTCTGTTATTAAATTTTATAAATAAACACTATCATTAATTAATTCAACCACGTTCCCTGTTGTCGATCTGCATCTTGATGTTGCTCTTTCAGCCTTCATTAGCTGAGATTGCCATTCAGTAAATAGAATTTCTTTATGCGATTCCAGAATTTGTGGTAGATTAGTAGCTTTTCCCTCTTTAGTTTCTTGCCAGGAGAGAAAAATTGTTAATCTTTCATCTGCTTTTGCCAAGTCCAGTCTCACATTAACTAATTTTTCAACCATGGATGATGAAATTTCACACAGAGTAAGAACCAGTGAAATATTATGACATAATAAGCTCAACTGCCTAGACAATGCCCTGGTAATTTGTAGAGCCTCCGATCTGAATTCTCCCACTTGGGGATATTCCTGTAATCTTTCTATCTAAGCTGTCAGTTGAGTGATTTGTTCTTCCTTCGATTTACTTAGCTATTCATTTAATAATTGCAACTTACTCAATGATTGGGATAACCCCTTTTTCTTATGAATTGCTTGCTCATCAATCCTTTGTTTTTCTTTGAGAAATTTCTCATTCAATTGGCCATTTAGCTACTTCTGGACTGCTTATTGTTGCTCCAGTTTTTCTATCTTATGTTGTTTCTCCTGTGCATGTGCTTCTAGCAAACTAATTGCTTGGTCTTTTTCTTTTAGAAAATTACTAGCGTCCGATGCTTTATCCATTATGGTTGTTGTGTATGCTCCAGCATACTGAGAAAGTTTGGTGAGATCTTCAAAAGGATTAACTTCCTCTCTCCATATCACATTCGTTATCTCCATTTGTGAAGTCAAAAGAGGAGATTGATCAATTCTCCTCTTTTTCCTTTGTCTTTTAATTACAGCCCTATGCTTAGGGCTGTAGAACACATCTAATGGTGGTATCTCTTCTATGTGTAAAACAATTTCGTCGGAGGGATTTTCAAGGATTATTTCTACATCCTTTTGAATCATGGTTGGGCCGCTAGTTCCTTCAGTCAGAACTGTGTTGATTACTGACTTCTAAGTAGTAGTCACCGCAGGTGTGCTGAATCCTCGAATGCTCACAGTATTACTAATGATAGAATCAAATTGCTGCCATTCCTTGATTAGTTTAGGATCAACATCAATGTTTGAATCAAGGGGTCCACTACTTGTTTCTTGTCTCTGATACTACTCTGGAAACTTTTCCTTTTCGAGAACCTTCTCCACTACAGGAGTATTATCGGCAGCTTTTTGTTAACTTAAACTCTGTGGCTGAACTGTTGGGGTTGTAGCTAATAGATCCAAAGACAAAGCTTGCAACCTCTAGGCTCTGAGCCTACTGAATTTTTCTAGTCTCACTTCTCCATATTTGATACAAGCCAATCCTTTAATCTGATAAAATATTTCAGCTAAAGAAAACAAATCATAAAAATCATCTTCTTCATGGTCAAATCTGGTAAGTTTAGCTTGAGAAGTAACGTTATAGGCAACCTTCCTTGGGTCAAATTGCCTATTCGGAATGGTGGCAAGATTTAGCATTTGAATATTTTCTGCCTCTTTCTCTACATACTTATAATCATGTAAGGTAAAAATGCCACACCGTAGGGGGAATGTAAGCCACATATGTTTGTTGGAATCCCTCAGGGTTTTTGACGTTCCTTCAACTGTTATCTAATATGCCAACTCTCAGGCTAACAGTTTGTCAGGAACATATAGACGAAGAATAAGGGGTTTGGTAAGACTGCCAAAAAGCCTTACATAAGTCAATTTCTCCTCTTCGAACCAGCTACCCACTATTGTTAGGTCAATTGCTACTTCCTGAGATATCCTAGGGGCAAGCTTATTGAAGATAGAATAATATACAGGTAGGACAAAACCATTGAAAATTTTGTACAAGTGATTCTTATAGTGGGCCTTCCACAACTATTTATGATATATATGAATATGATTAGGATCTTGGGTAGTTCACTTCCATCTGAGTACGGGACATTCTGAATTAAAACAAATAATATCAAGAATATATGCACTGTAGTAAAAAGGAGGAATGATCCGGGAAGTTGTATACGCTTTCCTTCTGTATTCTAGTATCTCAGTGGCTATTCTATCAGATAGAATATCTGCCTAATCCAGAACATAACCATTAATTACAGCTTCCATTAACGGGACATATCTATAGTAAATATTTCAGAATCATGTTGTCCCCACAATCTACACATCATAGCGCTAGCATAGCAACAAGGAGAAGCTAATGAGTCAACAGAATACTTACCCAATGACTTGTGCTTATGTTTCTCTGGGAAATGCCTCCAGTGTTTGATCGGGTCCGATTCCAAGTCATTTTCTTTTGCAAATGCTTCCAGGAATGCCTTGTTATAGTGCTTCTCGAGCAGAGGTAGATGGTACATTTGCCTGAGATATTCAAGTTTAAATGACCCGAAAATTCTTCCATCAGCCGTGGAAAATGTTTTGTCTGAAATTGGGATTTTCTTGACAACCCATCTAACCACATCAGTGTATGGAAAAATTTTGGCCCGCGCTACTATCCTGTGAAGGTATGAACAGGCCAATTCTTTGAGAGTTCTTTCTGACTTGCTGGTGGAATCGGCTATGGGTTCCTCTTCCATTTCTCCAGGCTCATCTACTTCTATCAGATTGTAGATGCTTTCCCATCTCACATTTCCCAAACCGAGACATGTTGTATCTGATATCAGTCCCTTCTTGCTCAATTCTGGTTCTTTAATTATAGGAGTTGCCTTGGCCTTCTTATATTTCTTCCCCATCTTCTCCAGATTCATGAGTTCAAAGAAACTTTGCACAGACAATTAAAAACTGTAACATGGATATTGCCGCTGAAAGCCAATATGAAAATAAACAGAATTAAGGCAATTGACATATGATAATTCGGACGTATTTAAGAACCACCACGAGTGAAATCTTTGAAGGATTTACTCTTAATTGTGAAATCTAATAAATGTTCGAACCATCAATCGTGATGAATAAATACCATAAATACCTGTCTCATTGATCATATGTTGAATGATTATCTCAAACGTGTCTTTGGATTTCCCCGATCAGCGCTCAACGATAAATCACAAATTGCAATCGGGAGTTTCAAAAGGGTAAGGCTTTATCACTTGCACTGAATATCTCTGATTTCCACTAAAGTGATATTATAATAGGGCGAGGTATGTTTTCATTAAATTGGTTTAATTTATTAATTTTTAAAAGACTTATGCATGCAAACCATTTCGCGAATGTTTTCTTCTTGAGATGTGCACCTTATTTATTGATCACAATTGGGGGTTCAGCTTGTTTTTTGGCTCTTTGTCATATGACACCTCCGATTGCCGATTGCAATTACCTTTATCGGATTGGAGGATTTGATGAGGCCCTCTTTATGTGTGTCCCTTTGTCATTACACGATCTCTGATCACTTTATCACAATGTAGAATTATTTATAATGTTTTTCAAAGGAACACTTTGTATTTTTCAAAATCCTTTACAAAATGAATTACTTACATCAGGCCTTTTGATAAAGGTTTTTCTTATAATGAGGTCAATACTAGATTTATTTATCAAATCATAAATCTCGCTAAGTTTATTTTAAAAAGGGACCCATTTCTTATTAAAAAATTTCTGTAAAAGTTTTTAGTAATGGGGGGTTGTTGTACAGTACAACAATTGGCGATTCAATGGAAGAAACAGTTATCTCTGAGAAAGTAATATAATATTTTAACCTTCTTAATATGAAAACCTTAGTAGATAGAGAAAATCTAATATAACTAGGTAATAATAAACTCTGAATATAATGAAAACTATTTTTACTATCTCTTTCTCATCTCAAAATTACATACATTCTAAGTTTACATAAACCTTTATTGGTTGATAATGTAAAACAAGATATTTCTCCAAATTAGCTTATATAATGACTCCTTTGTCACAGGTAGAGCCACTGCTGCCAGCAAACGTCTATAGTCTCGACAGGCTTACCTTTTAACCATTTAATCATTCATTGTCCCATCCATTTCAGAGTATAATTTAAAAGAATGAATCCAAAAGATATTTTTCCACATATTTTGTATTGCATTTTTCTCTTTTCCTTATTTCTTTATTTTGTAGATAAAAAGTCAGTCATGGTTTGGTGCCCAATAATTGACAATGCCATTCACTGGTTGTAATTTAACTAAACAAGTTGGCTCGTGATGAGACCCCTTGTCTTATAATTATAAGCCATTACCCTATTTTGGTATGCAGTGTTGGTAATGTCAGTTGAACTAGTCCCCTATGATCATGGTAAGCAGGCTCATGATGAGACCTCTTATCTTCTTATATCAAATATATTTTAGAATTACACTCTGAAAAATCATAAACTTTGATGGATGGGGTGAATAATTTTCTCCCTAAGAGAACGTGGATGACAATTTTAAGAGTTGAAGATGCTAAGATTGGATTAGTATTTGCTTTCTATTGATAACCTTTTTTGGTATTTTAAAACTTAGAGTGATTTACAGTATTTTCAAGTTTTGAGAAGATTTCACAAAAAATAAAAAGGTTTTCCAGAGTTTAATTATACCTAATTTCCTAGAACTTTCTTTTTTTCATTCAAGGCTTCCATCTATCAAAAGTAAATATTAACATTATTTTTCTTTTAAGTAACCTTTTCAAAATAGTAAAAACCAATAAAGGGCTACTTACAACTTTATTTTCCAAGAAAGAAACTAAACTAATTATTCACACAAATATAGTTGAAAATTGAATATTTACAGAGTGAGAAGGAGTTGCCTTCTCAAGTGAAGAATTTTTTCAAAATAAGCCCAATGATAGGAAGAGAATCTCTCTTTCCTAATAGATCTTGCAATATGAATGTTGATGGGCCTATCTTCTCACTGATTTGAAATGGTCTGAGCCACATTTTCTGAAATTTAGTGTGTTTTCCTTTATCCTTGTGGGCTTTGTCCCATTTCAAAAGAAGATCACCAACTTGTAAAAGTTTTGAGCCAATGGAAGTTGTACCAAAAGAAGACTTAATAATTTGTTGATGCTTCGCATGTGTAGTTCAGGCTTTCTCCCTTTCTTCTTCTAATTTCAGGATTTGATTATGTCTCAATTGGATAGAAGATGAGGGATTTTCTTCAATAAACTGCACTAAGGCTAGTGATGGAAGTATTAAGTTTGCTGGTATGACAACCTCCTTTCCATACACCAGATTAAACGGAGAAGTGCCTATTGAGGCCTTTTGTGTTATACAGTCTGCCCATAATGCAAGTATCAAAGACATATGCCAATTTGTATGATTATGATCAATAGTTTTTTTAATGATTTTGATAAGATTTTTATTGGTGGATTCTGCTAAACCATTACCCTGAGGATAATAGTTTGCAGAATATTTCAATTTGAATCATCTTTTGATAGCAAATTCAAGTATGGAATTACCAGAAAAATAAGATGCATTATCAAAAATAAGAGCGTTTGGGACACCAAACCTGGTAATGATGAACTGGTCTATGAATTCAATGATTGCCTCAGAGTTTATTGTCTTCAAAGGAATTTATTCTACCCACTTAGTAAAGTAATCCGTAGCTGTAAGGATATACCTGTGCTATTTGGATGAATGTGAAATAATTTCTCCAATGATATTCAATCCCCATTTTTCAAAAGGTTGCTCAATGTTGACTGGTTGCAAAGGAAAAGTTGGTTTTCTCTGTCTTCCACTGGTAGTTTAACATGATCTGCATTTCCTTATATACTCAGGAGTATCTCTAAATAAGGTGGGCCAATAATACCCAGCATGAATAATTTTGTGAGCTATTGTATCAGCTCCAAAATGTCCTCCTACTAGACCATCATGTAATACCTGCAAGACCCTTTGCGCTTCAAGTTTTTCTAAGCATCTTAACAAAATTGAATCATAATTCCGTCTAAACAACACATCATCAATAATCATGAAGTTTTTTTCTTTCAGTCTTATGGCACATTTATTTTTATAGGAAAGGTTAGAAGGAGCATATTCATTTTTCAAATAAAATATCAAATCTGTATATTGGGATTTAGGATTGATGGTACTTATCTCATTGACTTCTTCAATATTGTTGGTAGCTTCATGTTCCTGAATATTAGAAGCTCCTGCTAACAACCTGCAAAAACCTTGGCCTTTGACAATATTTCCTGGTGTAATGTCCAAATCATATTCTTGTAATGTTGTAACCCAGTTTTCCCTTTTTCTCCCAATTCCCTTTGTACTAGCAACTGTCTTACTGCTGAAAAAGGGACTATTACTTTTGTGTGAGTCTTCAAGAGAAAGGGCGTAAACTGTTTAATGGATTTGAATACAGAAAAGGCTTTCTTTTCAACTTTAGACTAATTAAGCTCAGCACCTTGAAGATTTGAACTATAAAATAATATTGGTGCTTCCAAGTTTTGATCATTTATTTGTGTCAGCAATGTTGTGTAAGATGAATCAAATGCTAGAGTATATAAAATAAAATGATTTGAAAAATTGGGAGTGTTTAATGCAGGAGCATTTATGATTGCTTGTTTGATTGAATCAAAAACCTCCCTTTATATATGCCCCCATTTAAACACTGAGCTTTTCTTGATCATGATTTGTAATGGTAAAACAATCTGTGAAAAATCTGGAACAAATATTTTTACAAAATTTATTTGACCTAAAAATGATTGCATTTATTTTTTATTATGAGGAAATGGAATATCAGAAATCTCTTTGATTCTATCCGGATCTATATAAATACCATCTTTTGAAACAATGAACCCCAAGAGTTTACCTTGGTCAAGAGAAAAAAATGACTTTTTAGGATTTAGTGAAATCCCATACCTTTTACATCGTTCAAATATTTGTTTCAAATCATGTAAATGATTTTCTCTTTTCTTAGAGAAGACAGTAATACCATCCAAATAGACAACTACTAATTTATTAATCAAACTTTTGAATTTTATATCCATTGCTCTTTGGAAGGTGGCTCCAGCATTAATTAAACCGAAAGGCATTTTTTAATAGGCGTAAGTTCCCCACTTAGTTCTGAAAGTAGTCTTGAGTCTGTCATCAGGGTGAACCAAGATTTGGTTATACCCTAAAAAACCATCTAAGAAAGACATTAATTCAGAACCAACTACTAAATGCATAGTTTGCTCCATTGTTGGTAGTGGGAAGTTATTTTTTTGACTTGCCTTATTAAGATTTCTGAAATCAATGCAAATTCTAATGTCACCATTATTCTTTCTCATGGGTACCATGTTGGATACCCAATTTGAATGTCTAACAAGAAAAATTATCTTAGCCTTCAAGAGTTTGTTTAGCTCAGCTTTTATCTAACTTTCAAGGTTCGGATGAATTTTCCTTAATTTCTGTTGTACTGGTTTTTCTTCAGATATCATCGAAATTGTATGATGTATGATAGAAGTATCATATGTTTTCAAGTCATCATAATTCCAAGCGAAGACATTTTTATATATATTCAATAATTTGATAAATGCAAATCTTTCTTCTGAAGTGAGTCCTAATCCCAGATTGATATTTTGTGGCTTAGCCTCTGTGCCAAGATTTATTAATTCAAATCTCAAAGTAGAACTTTGAAGCTTTGAATTAGTAACCTATTTAAACCTATCTTTGACGTCATAAAGGTCTTCAAGTTTGACCACGGGTTGGGTATTGAATTTTCTTTAAGTTTTTCCTTCATTTGAAGATCATGCTCACTATCATCAATAATTTGATCATCATAGGATTTATCAGAAGTTAAGAAATTTAAAATGTCCTCATCATGATTGAATACTCACTAATTAGTGACATTATCGGGAACTGATGGCCTGAAAATGAACTCTACTGAAAATCTATCAAAACTGTAATCTTCAGATGGAAGGAACTTAGAAGAAACATTGGCTAGTAAATCTGCTACTGCATTCTGAGATCTAGGAATGGGAGAAATATTAAATGCTAGAAAATAAGATATAAGGTCTTGTACCAAGGATTGATAATGTTTAAGGTGACTAGAAAGGCAATGTATAGTATTTCTGACTTGCTTTATAACAATTTCAGAGTCACCGAACACTTTCAAATATTGTACCTTAAGACCTATTGCTTTGTAAAGTCCTTGAATTAAGGCTTCATATTCAGTAGTATTATTTGTGCAATCAAATTCTAATCTACATGATAGCATAGTCTTTTCTCCTTCAGGACTAACTAAAATACATCCTGCTCATGCACCGTCATTAGATTTAGACCCATCAAAATATAATGACCCAAATAAAGGTTTATCTACAGTTTTATTTACAATTTCCTCAGCAATTTTAACATGCCTTGATGTATCTGTTTGGGAAAATTTTCAATTTGAGATGTGAAATTATTAACTGAGAAAGGTGATGATTGAGCACTAAAATTACCAAAGAATGATTCAGATGAGTAGTTACCAAGAATATTATTGTTGAATGCTATAGGCTGGTTTTCTTGTTCAAACTCTGTTACAGCATGAGTCATATGCTTCTACCGATCGATCATGATCTGATTTGGCTTCCCTTTATAGGGAAGCCACATGTGAGACCAATCGGTAGAAATGTAACCATGAAGTTTCTCAGACCAGTCTCTACTTAAAATCAAACCATAAAACTCAAGAATACCAACAATTAGTATATCAATTCTTTGAACCACTCTTGGATCAGCCGATAACCTAATGGTAACTAAGTTGATTTCTCCTAATACTTGGACCTTAGTTCTATCCAAATGGACAATATGCACTACATACTTTTGGGGTTCAATATTTAGTTTAGAACAGACCGAAGTTGGCATTGTATTCGATGAAGCCCCTAAGTCTATCAAGCAATTGTGCAGATTTCTATTATAAATCTCGTAGGTCTAGCGAAAAGGAGGAGTATGGGAATTTGATTTATCTCCAATTAGAATAGCATCAGTAGCTTCTATTTTACCAACTGTTTGCTTACCTGTCTCATTAGCAGCTTTGGACAATACAGCATTTGGAAGAGGGGTAGAAGGTGTTGCATTTAATTCATTGAGAAGAAATTTTTGTTGATGTTTAAGCTTACTAAGCTCAATCATAGTGATATTTTCTTTCATTTTCTTCATGCCTTCAATGATGTTGTAATCCATAGATTCTGCAACTACTAATGTTTCAGATGATGAAGGTGGATTTGAAGTTGATGGCTGATTTTGAGTAGGCATCATTGTAGACTTCATTGTTGGAATTTTTCTTTAGTAGTAGTACCCATGTTCTTTTTATTTTGAGTCGCTTGAATAGGTTCAAGAGTTCCTTTACTCTTGGCACTTACTGGAAAAGCTTCCTGTTCATTTTCAATATCAAAATTGAGCAAAATGAAGTCCCACATCCCATGACATTCTACAGTTTCCTCTTCTTTACTTTCTTCAGATGATAAGACTGTATCTTCTTCTTCATCGTTCTCGGGATCTGATTCTGCATTGGATATAGCATTAGGGGGTTTTGATTCTGGTTTCTTAAAGTTTCTAAATGGCTTCTTAGTTGAGGTCTCAACTACTTGTTTCTTAATTTCTATCATTTTATTTGACATAGTTTTTAGAAATTTTTGGAGACCTTCCATATCATATGGATCTTTAGCCATTTTCTTCTTTTAATCATATTTGAAGGTGATTTTTTTAGATTTTCTATCTTCAAGAGCAACTTTATTTTCTAAGGCGATGATACGTTTTCCACAACAATTACCTCTTTCATATTCTCTGCTAAAGTAGGCTTTGCAGCTCTATCCACAAAGATAACTATGTTTGAAGGTAAGGCTAATATGTACCATTCACTTCTAACCTATTCACTAGGTTTTGACGCATTATGAATCTTATTTAAGAGTTTATTAAATTGTGAATTAAACTCTTTTATTGGCTCTCTAGATTCTGTTTTAAGATTTGAGAGATCATTGATTAATGTTGCTACGGATCTATCATCACCATATTTAGTTAAGAACTGCTCTTGGAAAATATTCCAACTAGTAATGGATCCTGATGGTAACGAAAAGTACCAAGACCCGGCTAATCCTTGTAGGGTATACGGGAAAAGCCTAAAACCCACATATTCTTCAGTAACTTCTTTCAAATTGACTGACAACATAAAGTTTTTTATGTGTTCATTTGCTTGGACGCCTGCATCTGGATTGAATTTTGGCAATTATTTCTCAGGATGAGCTAGAAATGGGTTCAAAAGTGTAGGTATTGTGACTGCACCAGGAATGTTCCATGGGTTTTGTGCCATCGTTGAGCTACTAATGGATGATAGCACAAATGAAGTTCCAGATGGTTGGGAAGGAGTGGATATTGAAGTTCCAGATAGTTTAGAAGCAGATGTTGAACTTCCAGTACCCTGTTGAATGACAATCTGGAGTGGAGGAGTGGATGGTCGATTTTGCAATGGAGAAGATGAAATGGATAATGATGATGAGAAGGTTTCACTATCAAACATTTCAGTTGCCTCCCTTGCTATTTTTCATTTAGGCAAAGGTAATTCAGTAGGTTCAATACCAAGCTTTTCACTCTGAAGTCTGGTGAGGGGATGAGAAGGAATGAATTGCGAAGTCACACTGCCTTTAGATAACTCAAATTTATGTGGTGATATTGAGAATCCTTGAAATTTATGAATTAGAGACTGTACTTCAGGAAATTATAAAGTTGATTTATCTGAGATGTTTTGGAGTTGAGTAGTGGTTGTTGTTTCCTCAACTTCTCGCTTAGAAACCTGAGTTTTAGCATGTGAGGGAGAAGTCAGAGGTGAGGTGAAGAGAGATTTACTCTAAGAATGGATTATAAATTTGGATTTTCTCGCCATTCACAGTTCATGCCCTCCTTCTAGCACCAAAAATGTTGATACCTCGAAAATCGTTACATCAACATTGGGGAAAACCAACCAGTCTGGACCTTAAAAGCAGCTCCTTTTCCATTTGGTGTGGTGGCTCTGACTAGATATAATGAGACTAGTTTCCCAATGATATATAAGTGATCAATTTTTTAATATCTAATGGGAATGGTAAATGATCTATTTTAAAATGCAACAATATAAAAGTAACTAATCTATCTCGGGAAGTCTTTCACGTAGTGCAATTTTTTATGGTTCTCATTGACAAGTAGGCATATAGGTGACTCTACTCATAAACAAAAATATTCATTCATATGATAATTACTTTGTTCAAGTAGTTGAAAAAATTAATAATTAAAATGTTATCACACTAATCTTTATATATTACTGACACACATATATATGAAGGATAACAACCCTTAAATATTCAATAGTGATAAGTCAAAGAATTGTTGTAAGAGCATATACATATATCAATAATAGAAAAATAAATAAATGTTGATTCACATAAAAGCATGAAGCAAAAACATAGATAGTAGTACCATATGCATTTGAGTCTCCTTCAATATGAATCGCATTTAGATCTTGCCTTTTAACTCAGAAATAGTTTCAGAAGAAGCAATAGTGCATACCACATAAAAGTATTCTTCATCAAAACTCAGAATTCAGGTCCAGTTTTTATAAAAATAAATATATAGGAAACACAGTAGTGCAACTTCCAATCCAATTCTTAATACAAAAATTTGAGGACCCTTTCTAAAAACATAAAAGGGTCTATAAATACTACTTAAACTAACAAACTATGAAATAAATATGCTATGCGCTGGTATAACCAAATCACAAAAAAAGTGAAAATCATCTGGAAATAGGCATGCTGCAATCGGTTAGAAATGGTTCATTGTATGGGCTAACCATCTTCTGATTGGAGCTGACAAATGGCAAGCATCGGCTGAAGTTCTGGTGGATGACTCATGCATGAGTGTAACTGAGCAGTGTATGTGGCATCATTAAGTTCAGGAATCATATGGCCAATTGCAGCGATGAGGCATTTCATCACTGTCCTCTAACTATATGGTTTGACAAGGAAAAACCAAAAGGTTCCCACATTAAACTTTGAATACCTGCGATCAATCTTTCCCTCTACTCCAACTCTTGTTTCCACGTCTGTTCTAATGTTTTTATTGATAGAAGTTTTCCTCGAGAACACTCTGTTATTAAATTTGATAAATAAAGACTATCATTAATTAATTCAACCACATCACCTGTTGTTGATCTTCATCTTGATGTTGCTCTTTCAGCCTTCATTAGCTGAGATTTCCATTCAGTATATAGAATTTATTTATGCGATTCCAAAATTTGTGGTAGATTAGCAGCTTTTCCCTCTTTAGTTTCTTGCCAGGAGAGAAAATTTGTTAATCTTTCATCTGATTTTTCCAAGTCCAGTCTCGCATCAACTGATTTGTCAACCATGGATGATGAAATTTCACACAGAGGAAGAACCAATGAAATATTATGACATAATAGGCTCAACTACCTAGACAATGCCCTAGTAATTTGTAGAGCCTCCGATCTGAATTCTCCCACTTAGGGATATTCCCTGAATCTTTCTATCTGAACTATTAGTTGAGCGATTTGTTCTTCCTTCAGTTTACTCAGTTGTTCATTTAATAATTGCAACTTACTCAATGATTGGGATAACTCATTTTGCTTACGAATTGCTTGCTCATCAATCCTTTATTTTTCTTTGAGCAATTTCTCATTCAACTAGCCATTTAGCTACTTCTGGACTGCTAATTGTTGTTCCAATTGTTCTATCTTTTGTTGTTTCTCCTGTGTCTGTGCTTCTAGCAAACTGATTGCTTAATCTTTTTCTTTTAGCAAATTACTGACCTCTGATACTTTATCCATTATGGCCGTTGTATATGCTCCAACATACTAAGAAAGTTTGGTGAAATCTTCAGAAGGATTAACTTCCTCTCTCCATACCACATTTGTTATCTCCATTTTTGAAATCAAAAAAGGAGATTGATCAATTTTCCTCTTTTTCCTTTGTCTTTTAATTACAACCCTATGCTTAGGGTTGTAGAACACATCTAATGGTGGTATCTCTTCTATGTGTAAAACAATTTCATTGGAGGGATTTTCATGGATTATTTCTACATCCTTTTGAATCATGGGTGGGCTGCTAGTTCCTTCAGTTGGAACTGTGTTGATTACTAACTTCTGAGTAGAATTCGCCATAGGCTGAATCCTTGAATGCTCTCAGTATTACTAATGATGGAATCAAATTGTTGCCATTCCTTGATTAGTTTAGGATCAACATAAATGTTTGAAACAAGGGGTCCACTACTTGTTTCTTGTCTCTACTCCTACTCTAGCAACTTTTCCTTTCCGGGAACCTTCTCCACTATAGGAGTATTATCGGCAGCTTTCTATTCACTTTGACTCTGTGGCTGAACTATTGCGGTTGTAACTAATAAATCCAAAGGCAGTGTTTGCAACCTCTGGGCTCTGAGCCTATTGAATTTATCTAGTCCCTCTTCTCCATATTTCATACAAGCCAATCCTTTAACCTGATAAAATATTTCAGCTGAAGAAAACAAATCATCAAAATCATCTTCTTCATGATCAAATCTGGTAAGTTTAGCTTGAGAAAGGGAGAGGAGGCTACGTGAGAGCGAAGAGAAAATTATGGTGGATCTATTTTAGTTGTATCTCTTTATTTTGTTGGATAATATTAAGGGAAGGACTGGTTATTTCTCCATGGACATAGCCCAAATTTGGTGAACCACGTATATATGTGTCTCTCTCATTCTATGCATTTTTTAGTTTGTGTTTTTGCCATATTTTGTGTATTTCATTTCTCCGTTAATTAATTTCTAGTAACTGGTATCAGAGTTGAAGGTTTCTTTGGATGATAAACTCGCAAGAGAGAAGGATTTCTAGTTCAAGTGGGAGCAATGGCAAAAGATGGTAGGTTTAGGATCAAGAATTTTAACAGCCAAAACTACCAATTGTGGAAGACATAGATGGAAGATTAATTATATCAGCAAGATCAGTAACTACTGTTGAGTGGAAAATCAAAGAATCATGTAACATCCTCCTCCCACATCCACCCAAGTAAACATGCCAACCAGGGTAAACATGAGGCAAGAGGCTACTATGATCAGATTTGACCTCCTATGTGACCTTAAGGAATTGGAATCGACCGAAACATCACACGCAGTCATCCAACATCAGCAACAGAATCCTTAAGAGACATTTCAGCCACTCAGACAGCATGTCTGTAGGTCCCACTATTGTTCTGGATCTCTTAGACCATATTCAATCTCATGCTATGGGAAAGGAAGTGACCTACAACCTAAAGTTGCTCTCACAAGCTTTTCTGGCAATGAACAGGGGCAAAAATTATCCATTTTGTGCCAGTGACCTGAGGATTTAAGCCACTTTTTAAGGCCCAAAGTCTAGATCACTACCCAAAATGGAGTGATAGTTTAGAATCAACAAAAATACAGGGAAATAATGATGCAAAAGAAATGAGTTGAACAAGATCATAACTAGATCCCTACTAGTCATGACAAACATTTTGTCAAAAATATCATCAACGTGTAACCTACAGGTGTAAACAACATAACTAAGTGTATGGATCTCATACTTATCTTAGAATACCTATGAACCATTTTCCCCCCATGTAAGTTCATGCATTATCATCTATTAGGTCATTGACACATTATCCATTCATATACAAGTAAAAACATGTTGAGATCCATACATAGCTACTGTCATAAAATATACATATAACTAGCATAACAGGAACAGAATTACCATAAACATATCAACCATCAAGACCCACATATACATCAATACATTTACACATGAAAATCAAGGGAATGAATTTCTCATTAATGAATGCAATTAACCAACCGGAGATGGGACTACTATGTTCCACCCGACCATATATTGGATGAGCCAAGTCTCTCTTCATCCAATCACCTCCGTGCCATTTTTCAAGCATGAATGTGGGACTCAAACCAAAAGAACCAACCAGGACATACTAAGGCCAAACCACCTCACCCTCATCAACAAAAACTAGGCTTTATCGTAATCCGTCTTGGATCACTAGGCCAACACAATGAACACATCATAATAGGCTTTATCATGATCTCCACCTGATCACTAGGCCCAACAAGCATGGATGCCACTGTATTTCTCCACCTACACCATGAGTAATTTTCCATTCTCCTAGTCTCTCAGGATATACCACAATCCAAACCTAGATCACTAGACCCTAAATCGAGACCCACTCTCTAAGCTTCACCACATATCCCAAACCCAGGATTACTAGGCGCAACAGAGAGAAAACCACCTCTTGGCTTTACCGTATATCCTGTCATTCACCGTCAAGGATTCTTATGCCCACCGAGGCAACAAAATCATGAATTTACTGCAACCCATAGTTTGGCTCAAGGGTCACTAGGCCAATGGATTTACCATGATCCTAATTACAGTTTAGGGACCACTAGGCCATGTGCTCTATCATTCAATGATCTACCCTACTCAGCTTCAAATCCATCCGAAAATCCATCTCAACTAAAACATGAGAACCCCATCACACCATGGCTATCTAGAAATGGAAAGGCTAGGCTGAAAACATTGTTACACTAGGCAAAACCCATGCCATGATAGAAAAGAACCACATGCAATTCCATGCATGCCAAATCTAGCGAGGAAAATACATATGCAAGTTTATAACCGCAATGAAGCCTATTTTAGCTGCTTGATCCTGCTTTTCCCTACTTGGTCTTTTCTTTCTCTTGCGTTCTTTGCCTCTCTTGCTCCAATGCCAAAGTACTCCAAGAAAAACTTGAAGTGTCCAAGAGTGAGAGAGAGAGAATGATGAGAGAGCTCCAAAAATAAATTGATCAAGATCTTTCCCATTGATCCTCATAAGCCTTTTTATGAATGAGTCCTCTATTTCTTCATTTTCCATTATTTTCCTTCATTTTCCTCCTCACATGCAACATGTGACCTTTCACCTTCTTTTTCTCCTAATTTCCATTATTTTCATAACTAAATGTGCCAAAAATATCATTTTTCCTTTCCAAAACCTTATTAATTTCCTTTGCCAATTTCCTTAGCCATAAACAACCACATGAGCAACCACTAGGATGGCCTACCCACCATTCATCTTAGAATATGTGTCCCATCATCCATGGTATTTATATGTTGTTACATGAGTTTTTAGCCAGGGTTATTACAGAACCCTCCCTCTTGGGGGAACATCGTCCTCGATGTTCAATGACACATATAACCAAGAAGACTCCTGAGAACAAAACATACCACACATGGACCTTTATAGCATACCTCATTGGATTATTTATAATGACCATCTGCTAAAACATAACAACATGACCAGATAACAACCATATCGCATACTGGAGTTTTATAACATAGCTCATTACGGAATTTACAATTACCACATATACACATACACAGTTTCTTCAACCATCAAATAAAAGGATATGATTCCCACATCTGCAATAAGAGAATCCAGAGGCTCATACCCCCACCCTCAAAGTAATACTAGGATTCACTTCCTTCCTAGGAAGTCCAGAATCTACTGCCGTAGTTAAAGCTGCATTCAATGTCCAGCACTACAATCCTGGACAACTTGTTCTCTCATTAAACAATTATCGACTCATTATTCTAGGCCACACTCCCAATGTGCATATGGTTCCATCTGGCAATGTTAATGGCCAAAACAAATCCATCATCGGCCTTCACTTCTCTGCTACACAACCCCTCGAGAAAACTATCCAATCCCTTCCGTTTAGTCACTCACCTTCCATGTTCCACTAGAACCCCCATCCCGAGCGGTCCATCCCCTGGTAAGGCTTCCTCGCATTGGAAGATACAAAAACCAAGGCATATTCCTTCCTTAAAACCATCACATTGGTCATAGCATGCTCATGGAAATCAATGGACATAATTCCATACCACTGTCCCACAATGACCCTACTCTCAAGGTTCTTCATGTTGGCATAGGGAGTCCTGACCCAAGTTCAAATTTAGTTGCGCTAACAAACAAAACCCTACACTATTGGCCCTTCCAAAAACAACTATGTAGCATAGCCTGCAGTCTCACTCAAACCAGTATTGGGGGATGCAAGAACCAAGTTTCTTCATCTAGAGACTAGTATGATGTCTTTCAGCACCTTAGAGATTCCTTCATGTAGATCAATATACTTCTAGGACTCGTTTCTGTAACTAATTTAAAGCGGCCTTCTGACCTTCGTGAAGCTCCATGATCAGTCCTTGTGGACCTTAAACTTCGATTTACCTACTTTCACTCATCAACAAGCAATCCTATATCAGAGTTCACGTAGATCTACTTAATTTGTTAGAAAATATAATAGAAATGGCCTGTAACTTCGCAGAAGTGGCTAATAATTCATTTCATACATTATTAAGACAAATTCAGTAAATTTGTGTAGCATTCAATAATTATTTTATAAAACATATCCTTAATTGGTAACATATAATGTAACAGATACAACGGAAATACTCAGTAATTCTTCGAAAGACTATCTTTATTGATCTTCAAATCACTGATTACAAAATATCCTACCCTACGCACATAGTTGCAGGGATCCATGCACTCAGCTGTGGACTCTACCCAGACCTCCTGCATACCTAGCAGCAAGAGCCTTCCCTTCTCTACCTAAGCGTGGGAAGCAGAGCCTTCCTTCCTTACCTCTTGCCCAAGATGACAAAACTCTTTAATGTGCCCAATTTTCTATCAAAACTTACCTCTATGACTCACTAAGACTCAGCTATTTATAGCTTTCCTAATACAATACCATGGCCCCCGGCTCATGGGTGAGTCTTCAAAACCGACCAAAAACAAGGGGCTAAGGCCCCTTTGATTTTATCTATCTGCGCACTCCGCGTCCACTTTTTGTGGAGACTTTACATCTTTTACAAAATTCTTTACAAAAGATAACTAACTTTAATTCAATTCTACCCCTGGGGATCCCATCCTAGCAGGCCCCCAACACAAAGATCGTGACTCACCCTCGAGTCACTGAGCTGGTTGTTCCACTTCTGGTGGAGTTCATTGAATGCCTTGGTCAAGGCCTGGATCTTTGCAGTACTCTACTCTGCTACTTTTTGTACCTCCTGGACCAGTTTTTATGTGGTTGGCCCCTCGACTCCTAGTTTTGTAGTCGTTGTTTTCTGTTGCATGGCCTTCAGCTTCTCATGTATGTTCTGTGAAAGTTGGTTGGCTTCTTTTGTCCAAGGCTGAAGATGGACTCTTAGCAAAGCCTACTTTTTCTGAAATTCCTAGATTTGTATCAGCTTGGCCTTGCCTTCCTGCAAGTGTGCAAAGCTCTAGACTGGCACCGATATCCGCACCATCATACTGATCTCAGCATACTACTATTGCACTTCCCTGATTTTTGTGTTCAATTAGTCTAGTGTAGAATCCTCCTACAGTGTATCCCATAGGCCCATTACCTGAGTGAAGAGTTGGTCACAACCCTAAACTGCAACATCTAGTTGAGCCATGGATTCCTTTAGAGTCACTCCTCTTTGTTCCTGAACCTCTGGCGGTGTGCTCGGTAACAACTTCAACTACAGCTTAGTTATTTGCATCTGAAGATCGAAAGGCACCTTATCGACCTTTTCCTTTGATGTGCGCATTGCAGCAACAAATTTCCTCGCTTTAATTGAAGCCTCTGCATCATCAGGTATATTCAACTCAGGTACACACTTCTAGGCCTACTCAATTGTTGTGACCAAGTTCTAGATCTTTTAGATCATATTAAATCTCTTACTATCGGAAAGGAAGTGACTTGCAACCTAAACTCACTCTCACAGGTTTTTCTTGCAACGAAGAAAGGCAAAAATTGTCCATTTTGTGCCAGCGACCCAAGGATTTAAACCACTTTTTAAGGCCCATAGCGTAGGTCACTGCCCAAAGTGGAGTGATAGCTTAGAATCAGCAAAACAACAAGGAAATAATGATGCAAAAGAAATGAGTTGAACAAGACCATAACTAGACCCCTACTAGCCATGACAGACATTTCGTCAAACATATCATCAACATGTAACCTACAGGTGTAAACAACATAATTAAGTGTATGGATCTCATACTTATCTCATAATACCTATGAACCATTTTGCCCCCATGTAAGCTCATGCATTATCATCTATTAAGTCATAGACACAATATCCATTCATATACAAGTAAAAACATGTTGAGATCCATACATAGCTATTGTCATAAAATATACATATAACTAGCATAACAGGAACAAAATTACCATAAACATATCGACCATCAAGACCCACATATACATCAATACATTTACACATGAAAGTCAAGGGAATGAATTTCTCATTAATGAATGCAATTAGCCAGTTGGAGATGGGACTACCATGTTCCACCCAATAATATATTGGATGAGCCAAGTCTCTCTTCATATTATCAACTCCATTCCATTTTCCAAGCATGAATGTGGGACTCAAACCAAAAGAACCAACCAAGACATATTGGGGCTAAACGACCTCACCCCCATCAACAAAAACCAGGCTTTACCTTAATCCATCTTGGATCACTAGGCCAACACAATGAACACATCATAATAGGCTTTATCATTATCTCCACCCGATCACTAGGCCCAACAAGCATGGATGCCACCGTATTTCTCCACCTACACCGTGAGTAATTTTCCATTCTCCTAGTCTCTCGGGATTTACCACAATCCAAACCTAGATCACTAGACCCTAAACCGAAAACCACTCTCTAAGCTTTACTGCATATCCCAAACCTAGGATTACTAGGCCCAATGGAGATAAAACCACCTCTTGTCTTTACCATATATCCTGTCATTCACCATCAAGGATTCTTATTCCCACGAAAGCAAAAAAATCATGTATTTACTCCAACCACAATTTGGCTTTACCATGATCCTATTTCCTGTTCAGGGACCACTAGGACATGTGCTCTATTATTCAATGATCTACCCTACTCAGCTTTGAATCCATCCAACAATCCATCTCAACTAAAACATGAGAACCCGTCACACCATGGCTATCTGGAAATGGAAAGGCTAGGCTGAAAACATTGTTACACTGAGCAAAACCCATGCCATGATAGAAAAGAACCACATGCAATTCCATGCATGCCAAACCTAGCAAGGAAAATACATATGCAAGTTTATACCTACAATGAAGCCTATTATAGCTACTTGATCCTACCTTTCCCTACTTCGTCTTTTCTTTCTCTTGCCTTCTTTGCCTTTCTTGCTCCAGTGCCAAAGTACTCCAAGAAAAACTTTAAGTGTCCAAGAGTGTGAGAGAGAGAGAGAATAATGAGAGAGCTCCAAAAATGAATTGATCAGGATCTTTCCCATTGATCCTCATAATCATTTTTATGAATGAGGCCTCTATTTCTTCATTTTCCATTATTTTCCTTCATTTTCCTCCTCACATGCAACATGTGACATTTCACCTTCCTTTTCTCCTAATTTCCATTATTTTCATGAATAAATGTGCCAAAAATGTCATTTTTCCTTTCCAAAGCCTTAGTCATTTCCTTTGCCAATTTCCTTAGCCATAAACGGCCACATGAACACCCACCAGAATGGGCTACCCACCATTCATCTTGGAATACATGCCCCATCATCCGTGGTATTGAACCAGGGTTGTTACAGAATCCTCCCTCTTAGGGGAACATCGTCCTCGGTGTTCAATGACACATATAACCAACAAGACTCCTGAAAACAAAACATACCACCCATGGACCTTTATAGCATAGCTCATTGGATTATTTACAATGACCATCTGGTAAAACATAACAACATGATCAGATAACAACCATATCGCATAATGGAGTTTCATAAAATAGCTCATTACGGTATTTGCAATAACCACATATACACATACACATTTTCTTCAACCAGCAAATAAAAGGATATGATTCCCACATCTGCAACAAGAGAATCCAGAGGCTCACACCCCTACCCTTAAAGTGATACTAGGATTCACTTTCTTCCTAGGAAGTCTAGAATCTACTGCCACAGTTAAAGTTGCATCCAATGTCCAGCACTACAATCAGTGGCCACTTGTTCTCTCATTAAACAATTATCAACTCATTTTTCTAGGAGGCACTCCCAATGTACATATGATTCCATCTGGCAATGCTAATGGCCAAAACAAATCCATCATCGACCTTCACTTCTCTGCTACACATCCCCTCGAGAAATCCATCTAATCCCTTCTATTCAGTCACTCACCTTCCATGTTCCATTGGAACCCACATCCTGCCAGTCCATCCCTTGGCAAGGCTCCCTCGCATTAGAAGATACAAAAACCAAGGCATATTCCTTCCTTAAAACCATCATACTGGTCATAGCATGCTCATGGAAATCAATGGACATTATTTTGTACCAGTGTCCCACAGTGGCCCTGCTCTTGAGGTTCTTCATGTTGGCATAGGGGGTCCTAACCCAGGTTCAAATTTAGTTGCACTAACCAACAAAACCTAACACTATTGGCCCTTTCAAAAATAACCTGTGTAGCGTAGCCTACAGTCTCACTTGAAGCATTATTGGGGGATGCAAGAACCAAGTTTCTTCATCCAGAGACTAATGTGATGTCTTTCAGCACCTTATAGATTCCTTCGTGCAGATTGATAGACGTCTAGGACTAGTTTCTGCAACTAATTTAAAGCGGCCTTCTGACCTTCACGAAGCTCCACGATTAGTGCTTGTGGACCTTAAATAGTCGATTTACCTAATTTTACGCATCAACAACCAACCCTATATCGAATTTCATGTAGATTTACTTAATTCGTTAAAAAATATAAGAGAAATGGCTAGTAACTTCGTAGAAGTGGCTAAGAATTCATTTCATACATTACTAAGAAAAATTCAGTAAATTTGTGTTGCAATCAAACATTATTTTATAAAACATATCCTTAATTGGTAGCATATAACATAACAGATACAACGAAAATACTCAGTAATTCTTTGAAAGACTATCTTTATTGATCTTCAAGTCACTGATTACAAACTCTCCTACCTTGCACACATAGCTGCAGGGGTCCACGCACTCAACTGTGGACTCTACCTAGGCCTCCTATGCACTTAGCAGAACGAGCCTTCCCTTCTCTACCTAAGTGCAGGAAGCAAAGCCTTCCTTCCTTACCTCTTGCCCAAGATGACAAAACTCTTTAATGTACCCAATTTTCTATCAAAACTTATCTCTAAGACTCAACTATTTATAGCTTTCCTAATACAATACCATGGCCCCCGGCTCATGGGCGAGTCTTCAAAACCGACCAAAAACAAGGCACTAAGGCCCCTTTGACTCTATCTATCTACGCACTCCCCATCCACTTTTTTTGGAGACTTTACATCTCTTACAAAATTCTTTACAAAAAATGACTAACTTTAATTCAATTCTACTCCTGGGGACCCCATCCTAGCAGGCCTCCAATACAAATATCGTGACTCACCCTCATGTCACTAAGCTAGTTGTTCCACTTCTGGCAGAGTTCATTGAATGCCTTGGTAAAGCCCTAGATCTCCGCGGTACTCTACTTCGCCACTTCTTGTACCTCCTGGACCAGTTTTTATGTGGTTGGCCCCTCGACTGCTAGTTTTGTAGTCCTCGCTATTTGTTGCATGGCCTTCAGCTTCTCATGTATTTTCTATGAAAGTTGGTTGGATTCTTATGTCCAAGGCTAAAGCCAAACTCTTACCAAAGCCTACTTTTTCTGAAATTCCTAGATTTGTATCAACTTGGCCTTGCCTTCCTACAAGTGTGCGAAGCGCTAGACTGGCACCAATGTCTACACCATCATACTGATCTCAGCATACTATTGTTGCACTTCCTTGATTTTTGTGTTCAATTGATCTAGCGTAGGATCCTCCTACAGTGTATCCCATAAGCCCATTACCTAAGTGAAGAGTTTGTCGCAACCCTGAACTGCGACATCTAGTTGAGTGATGGATTTTTTTATAGCCACTCCTCTTTGTTGCTGAACCTCTAGTAGTGTGGTCGTTAACAACTACAACTACAACTCAGTTATTTTCATCCAAAGATCAAAAGGCACCTTATCGACCTTTTCCTTTGATGCGCGTACTGCAGCAACAAATTTCCTCACTTTAGTTGAAGCCTCTGCATCATCAGGTATATTCATCTCATGTACGGACTTCTAGGCCTACTCAATTGTTGTGACCAAGTTATGGAAATGTGTCTGCAACTCCTCATGTTCCTTCAGTGCCTGAGTTTTTTCTATGAATAGATGCTCATTGTTGACTTTAAACTCACTGATGATAGTGTGCATGCATTGTTCTCTGATCTTTAGCTCATTTGAGACCCCTTGATGTAGTGCATGAAGAGAATACAGTGGCAGCGTAGTGAGGTTCAGTCCCATATCTTTCACTGTGTTGATCACCGCATGATCCTCGTTCAATTCCACACTAACTAACCCCTCTAGTAAAGGAAAGACTCTAAGATCCAGAGTTGGTTCAATCTTTGTGACTGCACTACTTCCCTACATCAAGCTCACTTGCACGCTACTCGCCTTCCCACATCCACCTTAATCTTGTTTTCCTAGATCTGTAGCTCACACAGATCCTTCTGGATGCTTCCTAGCATCTACATGTATTATTGCAGCACCTTTGTCATTGTCTCCCATATCATTTCACTAATCTCATCGAGATCGCCTTCTTTGAACACCATAGGATCCAGATGTGTCTGCTTGTCAGACTTATGCTTCTTTCGTTGGCCACCCATCTGTTCCTTCCCACATTTCTTCAGAATGAACGGAGTGCTCTGCTCTTCACCGCCCCCTCCTTCATGTTCTAAAAGTTCTTGTTCATCAGTGCGGTGCGAAGCAGACTTCTCACTCTACTCAAACTTCCATTCTTTTTCTGCATGTTGTTTAGCAGTGTGCTCTTCCTCTATATGTTCCTTTACTTCAACTACCTGAGTGGCCTCACTGTTATTTTTCTTGGTCAATGTGCACATGGCTTTCTTAGTGTCTTCCTTTCACTTCTACACAACACGGCTCTCTGCACCTTTGTTGGTTCCCATGTCTTTCATTGTAGGTTCACTCCACTCCGGCGGCCAATACCCTACAACTTCCTATACATCCATCTTGAACACTAAATAAGCTAGTACATGCCACGTTCCTTCGAGGTTTTTCCATGCACGGATTTAGACGTTGTGAAAGTCAGCCTTGAACTCTGCATAGGTTGTTAATTTCCCAAACAAGGTTGGGGACTACCTTGGACGCAGATTGATCACCATCTGAAGGTCCATATCCATTATGACCCAGAAAATATCTATTTCCTTAATGTGTGTTGCATCCTTTGTGGCCCAAAGCGAGGTGAACCTCGCGGCCTCAGGCAATTCTTCCTTGTGTGGAAGAAATTGGTTATCCTTCAGTAACCTCCATGAAACTAATACAATCGATAGGAGAAGCCAAGCATAATGAAATGGCTTTCTTTCTTCTTGGGTTTCTCTACAGTTCATGAGGAACTCCTGACAGAGATACTATTGTAGCGGCCTGCACCTAATTTTGGAGCCTCCCCTAGAAGTTTCCCTTGATGACTACACACCCTCAAGTTCACTCCATGAGCCCGTGGGAGTCTTTGCATCTACCTTTCTTGTTTATTCCACCCAATATTTTACATGTTGATGTCAATGTCATGCTTGTGACCATGTGCTGGTCATGCTCAAGGTCTTCACTTCGTGTGTACATATTAGGTTCACTATGAAAACATTTGTCGCACTCACGCATGGAGTCACATGATCAATCACGACTATAGTGCTTTTCACTTGCACCGCCGGTAAGTCATGTCGAACATGTGTGTCTCGTTGTTTTGAGTCATGACGTCTTCAAGTCATGTTGGTGTGTGTTTGTAAGATCACATTTAGATCTTTCACTCATTCACACACTTAGTCAATTTTCTCAGTTCTGACCACCGGACCTCCCTCTGACAGCCGGACTAGTACCCCGCCATTAGCTCAATCGACTGTCACCCAGAAAAGCGTAGAAGCACCAAGCAAGTCTTTCCAAGCTACGATGATTGTAGGCAATTCAATCAACTGTCATTTTGACCACCCGAACAGTCAGACCCGACAACCACCCCGGGACTGACTCCCCTCAAAAATTGCGTAGAGGCCACCGACCTTGTCTACTCGTCTAATTGAAGAAATTGCACAGATAGGCCAGAAAGACACAAAGTGCCCATCCTTGTCTCCCTTAGAAAATTACACATTTTTCCTTGTTATTCCTCCTGACAGTCGACTGGCTGCTCATCCAGGAAATTATGTAGTTTTCATGAGCAAGGCTTCTGCTACACAGTATTCCACTCAGATTAGAAATTGCATAGAGATGCTCAGTAGGCTGGCCTGTTAGCCTCAGTGTAGTTTCCCTCGCCAACAACTCCTAGTAGTAGACTGTGAGTTCCATCCATGAATTGCACAGTTTCTACTACCAAGTTCCAGGAGCTGACTGCGTGTTCCCCTTGGGAATTGCACAGTTTCTACTTCCAGGGACCTAGTAGCTAATTGCCAGTTCCCTCTAGGAATTGCGCAATTTTGACTGCCAGCCTCCTAGCCAGTTCCTCCCAAAAACTATATAATTTCTGCCTAATGATCCTCCTTGTAGCCCTACCAGTTCCTCCAAAGAATTGCACAAATTTTACCTTCGAACCCCTACTTCCTGCTCGTTCTGGAAACTACGCAATTTTTTCCTACCTTGCCTTTCTACATCCCGAACTGTCCCTCCCAAAATTTGCGTAATTTTTCCTTCCAATTGAGCCAAACCTCGTGGACAGTCACTATTGACTTGGATTGCCAATCTTCATCACTCAGTGACTCTTGCACAGTTTTCATCAATAGTGCACAGAGCCATCATCCTGCTTTGCAAACTTGCTTCCTCTCCCGGTCACCTACATCCAAAATGATCATGTGTCATGGTAGACTAGGAGGTTTTTGGATTTTATTTCGTCTCATCATGAGTGACTACAGGCACAGGTACACTACCAAACATGGCGCAACAATGAAATGGTTGAACAAAGGCAGCACAAACAGAAGGATAGGTTCACCAAAGGACGAACGAACAATGCATGCGAAGACATGTGCTCACAAACAGATGATCATGCAAAGATGTGTTCGCAGACAGACGAATGATAAAACATGAAAGATGTGATCACAGATGGACGATAAAACATGCAAGATGTGATCACAGACAGACAAAGAAACGATAATGCACCTTTCGCGAATAGATGAGCCTGGCAAGCCTTCCAACATGCAATCAAGGAACAACGTGCCAAAGTATCATCAAGTGAACCAAATAATATCAAAGACTCTATGCACTTTTCCATGCAAAGGTGAGTTTGTGCTACACCATGAAGACATCCATCACCTAGTAGCATTGTAGCTCGACATGCACTCCAACGGTAGCACAAATGTACCAGCATTGTCATGTCAAGTCATGTCATGAGTCATGTTGGCCACATCTCTACTATGGGCTATGTTTTCAACCAATGTAATGTAATGTGGAAGTCCAAGAGACCCACTTATTGTACAAAGACTCATGCAAAGTCAAAAATTCATGGAAGTCAAAGAGTCATGAGGGTAGTCAAATAGCCACAAGGATCAGTTTTTCCCTTGGCTATAAATACCCCCTCATTTGTACATCAATGGACTTCTCACCTCAGCTCCTCCCATATAGCCAAGATATTCTGTAATCTTTTCTTTGAGGAGTAAGTAATGGCTCCAACACCTAGCTGTGGGGTTAGTGATGTATGGTGTAATGGTGTGTCTTGTAACTTTTACTTAATTCAGAAGCCTGCTAACAAGCCAACATGTTTTCACACATGTATTGTAACTATTGTAAGACTAATCTTAAACACTTGTAATGCATGTTGCTTTAACCTATGTTGAACACTTGAACTAATTCACTTGTTGTAATAGATAATCTATTAATGGAAATGTGTTGTATATGTTGTTAACGTCATCTCACCCGTGGTGGATATCTCCTCGGACATCATACAAACCTTTCACGTAAAGCATGTTGTAACAACCATTGCACTCATTTGAACTCATCCATTGAGTGTTGTACATGTTATCTTACCTTGTGTGTTATGACTGTCGCATCCATGTGGACTGCTCCTCTGGAAGCTATGCATGTCCTGTTGTGTTGTTTGTTACTAGTTGAGTTGGGACTTCATCCCAACCAACTTGGGACTCACTCTCACTGTCTCCCTTTATAGTGAAAGAACCATTGACACAAGTACACTAACATTCACCAGGCACGTGAACCTCACTTCTTGAAGGCAAAGCAGACCACTCACATATGCTAACAAGCAAGAGTTGAGGCAAATCCTTAAGACAATGGCAACTGGTCCATCATAATGGGTGGTACTCCCACACCAAAAGATGTGAGGTCTAGTTGGGACTTCATACCGGGGTGATGTCATGAATGTTGGCGAGTCCAACACTATCAACATTTCTGTGGCTAGAAGGAGGGTAGCCAGTTGTATATGGCTGAACATCCCCTCACACTCATTCATCAAAAATCTAGTCAAGGTAGTAACTCACACTCCTTCTCACCTACACGCGACTCTGTAGATCCTCACCTCTTAGGACTAAACATGAGATTTCATATCATTAACATTGCTCTGTCCATCCCATCACTCGCCAGTTCATGAAAGCAATCAGACTAATCCTAGGCATACATCATCTTCCATACACATCAAGGAAGTCAAAATCCACCCCCATAGGAGTTTTTGTATCGTCGTTGGAAGAAGCATTCCTTGCCAAACTTGAAGTTCTGGCAAACGCTATTGAAGACGAAGAGGAACCTCTGATCTTCTGGCAAGGAGAACAAGACAATCTTGTGATCTTGGGAACAAACTCTGGTACAGGAGGTGGAGGTGAAGATGAACCAATAGACTCAGAGCCGGAACCATCAAACTTTGAAAGAGAGGAAGAGGGTGAAGAGGAAGAAGAGATGGCTGACCCAAATCTTGAATGGATGACTCAGGGACCATTGGCTCTCCTGACTCATCTGCACAAGATTCTGAAGTGAGCGGAGAGAATGAACATCAAGTTCAACCCTGATAGTACGGTGAAGGCAGCAGACCACTTAGACAACTTCTTCCTACAGCTACAGACCCTTGATGTACTGTTTGATGACGTAGCATGTAGATTGTTTCCATGTACCTTCCATGTTCGTGTAGCTGCATGGTATCACAACCTTCCACCAAACTCTATATAGAACTAGGGTGCATTCAAACACATGTTCCTTGAGAATTTTGTTGACGACAAAGCCCCAACAATGCTACTCAAAGAGTTAGGAAGCATTAGATGGAGGGAGAAGAAAAAGTAAAATACTTCAATCAAATCTTTACATGTATTTTAAACAAGTTTGCAATAGACACCAAACCTCATGACTCTCATCACTATTGATTACTACACGTCCGCATTGCCAACCAATATTGCACAGTTCGTCAAGCGAGTTGTGAAACCAACGCTCTTGGAAATTTGTGAAGAGGATATTGCTATTGAGAAAGACCTGCACGCGATTGAAGTCATCAAGGATGAAAAATCAACAAAGGACTCCAAGGATGCAAGAAGGAAGCCCAAGCAATGGCGAGCAAGGGCAGAGAGAAGGAAGCAACCAATATTGAGACCCTCATTCGCCTTGTCAACAACTTGACCGCAGAAGTGTCTGAGCTCAAGAAATGGAAAATGGACACATTTGCAAGAAGCCATCCGCCCATACAAAGACAGGAAAATAGTTCATCGAGTGGCTCATCAAGTAGCAACGAGTTTGCTTCAAAAACTACGTAGAAGCTTGTGTTCCAACCCAAACAATGTACAAAACCTGAGTTATGTTCCTTCCACGAAGAACATCACCCTGAGAACTCTTGTTTCGATTGGAAGCGAGCCGTTAGCTCTGTCTGTGGTCATACACTGGATGTGGAAACCAATATGTAGGAGTAGATGAAAGACATTGACAATGACGAAGAGGTTGTACCTGATGAAACATCAAGTTCTGTGCATGTGGTGAACACATATCAATGCTCAAAAGTAATGTCAAAGATGAACACCAAGAAGGAGCCCCAAAAGAAAAATGATAATTATATATTAGGAGTAAAGGGGCTCCACCTACACTTAGGGAAATGCAAGAGAAGGTGAGACTACTGATGAAGAAGGCCGCTCCAAAGCAGAAAACACAAAGCAAGTCCATGAAGGCAGTGGTGGATAAGAGCACATCCATGAGCAGCAAGTTATAAAATACTATGTCGGACGACACGAACATCCGTTCCACCGTGGACACCTCGGTGAGTCTACCACCTTTGGATTACAACATTGTCGATGACATGAAGAAAACTCAAGAGAACATCAGTTTGTTCGAGTTAGCCAAGGTCCAAAGTCATAGAGATATCCTTCTGCATGCATTGGGACAGACAACAACAAACAGCACAACCTCTACCAGCAAGGGAGCAAGCACACCTCCCAGATCATTTTCCACTATTCTAAATACACATCAGATGGAAGAAGAAAACTCAGGTTGCCCCCCATTCTTACTTTCATTTGAAGTTTTTAACTAAAATGTTCACAACTGTTTGGTTGATTTTGGCATGGCAACCAACGCAATGGCACTCTCCATTGCTAGGAAGATCGATGCGCAATGGAGTGAGACATCCATGCAAATCATCCAACTTGATCAGACATCAGTACTAGCCATTGGTGAACTGTGAGACGTTATCATCCAACTATCTCATGACTAGCAATTTTTCCTTTCCGGGAACCTTCTCCACTATAGGAGTATTATCGGCAGCTTTCTATTCACTTTGACTCTGTGGCTGCACTATTGGGGTTGTAGCTAATAGATCCAAAGGCAGAGTTTCCAACCTCTGGGCTCTGAGCCTATTGAATTTTTCTAGTCCCTCTTCTCCATATTTGATACAAGCCAACCCTTTAACCCGATAAAATATTTCATCTGAAGAAAACAAATCATCAAAATCATCTTCTTCATGTTCAAATCTGGTAAGTTTAGCTTGAGAAGTAACATTATAGGCAACCTTCCTTGGATCAAATTTCCTATTTGGAATGGTGGCAAGATTTAGCAATTGAATCTTTTATGCCTCTTTCTTTGCATGCTTATAATCATGTAAGGTAAAAGTTCCACACCGTAGGTGGAATGTAGGTCACATATGTTTCTTGGAATCCCTTAGGGTTTTTAACATTCCTTCAACTGTTATCTGATATGCCAACTCTTAGGCTAACAGTTTGTCAGGAACATATAAAGGAAGAACATGGGGTTTGGTAAGACTGCTAAAAAGCCTTACATAAGTGAATTTCTCCATTCTGAACCAGCTACCCACTGTTGTTAAGTCAATTGCTGCTTCCTGAGATATCCTAGGGGCAGGCTTATTGAAGATAGAATAATATACAAGTAGGAAAAAACCATTGCAAATTTTGTACAAATGATTCTTATAGTAGGCCTTCCACAACTGTTTGTGATATATATGAATAAGATTAGGATCTTGGGAAGTCCACTTCCATCCGAGTACAGGATATTCATAATTAAAACAAATAATATCAAGAATATATGAACTATAGTAAAAAAGAGGAATGATCTGGGAAGTTGTATACGCTTTCCTTCTGTATTCTAGTATCTCAGTGGCTATTCTATTAGATAGAATATTTTCCCAATCCATAACATAACCATTAATCATAGCTTCCATTAACGGGATCATATTTATGATAAATCTTGCATAATCATGGTGTCCCCACAATCTACACATCATAGCGCCAGCATACCAATAAGGAGAAGCTAATGAGTCAACAGAATACTTACCTGATGACTCGTGCTTATGTTTCTCTGGGAAATGCCTCCAGTGTCTGATCGGGTCTAATTCGAAGTCATTTTCTTTTACAAATTCTTCCAGGAATGCCTTGTTATAGTGCTTCTCGAGCAGAGGTAGATGGTACATTTGCCTGAGTTCTTTAGGTTTAAATGACCCGAATATTCTTCCATCAGCCATGGAAAATGTTCTATCTGAAGTTGGGATTTTCTCGACGACCCATCTAAACACATCAGTGTATGGCAAAATTTTGGCCCACGCTGCTATCCTTTGAAGGTATGAACAGGCCAATTCTTTGAGAGTTCCTTCTGACTTGCTGGTGGAATTGTCTATGGCTTCCTCTTCCATTTCTTCAGGCTCCTCTACTTCTATCAGATTATAGATGCTTTACCAGCTTGCATTTCCCAGACCGAGACAAGTTGTATCTGATATCAGTCCCTTCTTGCTCGGTTCTGGTTCTTTAGCTACAGGAGTTGCCTTGGCCTTCTTAGATTTCTTCTCCATCTTCTCTGGATTCATGAGTTCAAAGAAACTCTACAAAGACAATTAAAAACTGTAACATAGGTATATTGCCACTGAAAACCAATATGAAAATAAACAGAATTAAGGAAATTGACATATGATAAGTTGCATGCAGTTAATATCCACCACGATTGAAATCTTTGAAGGATTTACTCTCAACTGTGAAATTTAATAGCTATTCGAGTCATCAATCATGATGAATAAATACCATAAATACCTGTCTCATCGATCATATATTGAATGATTATCTCAAACGTGTCTATTGATTTCCCCAATCGGTGATCGGCGATAAATCGCAAATTGCAATTAGGAGTTTCAAAAGGGTCAGGCTTTGTCACTTGCACTGAATATCTTCGATTGCAGATAAAGTGATATTATAATAGGGCGGGGTATGTTTTCATGAAATTGGTTTGATTTATTAATTTTTAAAAGACGTATGCATGCAAACCATTTCGCGAATGTTTTCTTCTTGAGATGCACGCCTTATTTATTGATTGCAATCAGGGATTCGGCTTCTGTTTTGGCTCTTTGTCATATGAAACCTCTGATTGCCAATTGTGATTACCTTTATCGGATCGGAGGATTTGATGAGGCCATCTTTATGTATGTCCCTTTGTCATTGCAATACATGATCACCAATCGCTTTATCGCAAAGTAGAATTATTTATAATGTTTTTAAAGGAACGCTTTGTACTTTTCAAAAGGATTTACAAAATGAATTACTTACATTGGGCCTTTTGATAAAGGTTTTTCTTATAATGAGGTCAATACCAGATTTATTTATCAAATCACAAATCTCACTAAGTTTATTTTAAAAAGGGAACCATTTCTTATTAAAAAATTTGTGCAAAAGTTTTTTAGAAATGGGAGGTTGTTGTACAGCACAACACTACCCAACCTGGCATGTTCATTGTTCCTATACCACGCACATAGCTTCCATCATTTTTAAAATAAATTAAAATGAATTCACATCATACCTCATTGGTAGCTCTTAAATACGGTACATTTGCAATCTTGTTCGCTTCTTGTCACAACAAGTCAAACTAGCATATTTGACCAAGTCAACATCTATAAAAATATCACATCAGGTTAGTTCAAACATAACCATCAAAATCATAAATGAAATGTAACCATCATAAATCAAAATCATAGATCACATGTAATCATCATGGGCTAGATTCATAAATCACATGCATAATAAAAATGAAATACAATACCGATACTTGTCCCTCATTGATCCTTACTTCTGCCTTTTTCTTTATCCCATACGCACTCTGGATCAGTTGCCACACCCAACAATCTCCCAGTGCCTTCTCCTCAACCATGTGCATAGACACATAGTGTGCATCAAACACATACAACCACATGGCATTGCACACCATGAAATACATGCATCTACTCTTGACATATAACACATACACCTACACCCAGTGTATACAATACAATGCATCCCTCTATACTCGATGTGGAATACCACCCAATACATGTAACTACACAAAGTACAACACAACGAGTACACATGTTGCAATACCATGACTACATGATGCATAATACTGCATGCCCATAACACAACATCAACGATATGCACACAATACCACACATACACCAGTACCATATGTACAACATGTACATAGTACCACTTATACACTGCACCACCTACACAACAAATTCACAACATCACATGTACACAGTGCCACCTGCACAACATGTACACAACGCCACATGTACACTACACCATTGTACAACGTGTGTACAATACCACATGTACACAGTACCATACGCACAATGAGTACGTGACACCATATGTATGTAGCATCACATGCACGAAATGTACACAGCACCACATGCTCATAGCACCTTATGTACAACATGTAAACAGCACCACATGCTCACAACATTGCTTGTACAATCATGCACACAACACCATATGTACATAGCACCATATACAACATGCACACAACACCACTTGTATATATCACTGCATATCCAACATTTACACGGCATCATCTATACACAGCACTACATATCCAACATGCACAGAGCACCATATGGACACACACCACATATACATCATGAAGACAGTACAATATGTATACAACACCCCATATGCAATATTCGCACAACCCTATTTGTATCATCATGTACATAACATTGCATAAATAACATGTACACATGCTATAGATACACAACACCATAAATGCACACATCATAGATGAAACATGTACAACATATACAACGTATGCTCAACAATAGTACCACACATCCAAACCCACACTGTCCTTACCAAGAAACCTTGCTTCTCATGTCTTATCCATGCTTACCCTATCATGTCGCAAACCACACTGCTTTCACTTTGTTGATGTCTCCTTCAACATTACCTGTCATAACATAAGCATAGGCATAATACAAGTATACAATATCAAATCATATTCACATGATACTGACCTCATATATTTTTCGTGACTATTCTTCCCAATTGATTCCTCGTAAGACTAGGAACCTCTTCAAGTTATTCTCCTGCATAAGCAATCATTCCTCCACAAGAATGATCTCTGACAACCCTATTAGATAGTAACAAAGATACATGGATACATACATACATATATAAACGTTAGCGTAAAACAATCATTATCCTATCAGACAATGGCATGCATACATACAAGTATACATATATAAACTTCAACATAATCATGATCATAAAATAATTACCATATAACATAAGGTCTAAGTTAAGAGAACTTCCTTATTTATGCACAGGCATTGAGAGCAATAGTTCCCAACATAGCCAAAGCATATGACACCTCTGATCCATTTACTTTACCTTTTCTGGTTACATTTCTTGTGTCTGCGATGCTACTATCCATTTACCACAATGGACCCAACCACTCCAACCAACTGTCATTTACCTTCCGTTGCACTTATTCATGCACAAAGCTTCATCTGGGTCTTATATCATTGGTTTGGTACCACAAATATCTCCCAATTTCCATCAACTTTCCTCTTTCCCAACCGATTCCCAAGACTCAAAACATAAAAGGCAAGACAATAAACAAGCAAGAAGAAGACCATAAAAACCAATAACAACATGACTCTCCAAACAAAGTGTTATGGTCATACACTAGACATAAACAAATCCATAAATCAAGATCAACAATTCATAAAAGACCAAAATCACAAGACTAAAAACAAACACCATGACTCAATCCCCATGGTTCCCAGGGAAAACTCAACCCGAGCCTTCTCCAAGATTTCATGGCAACCTCTCTTGCCATGCAACTCACTGCATCATGCTCCCACATGTCAAACACATGTTCCAAATATCAAGGCAATCATATTTATCAATTTGAAATCAACTTTTACAAACAATTATGTCATAATCCATAGTCATTAGACATAATGCTACATCTATCAACTACATTCAAGTACATATCAACTGTCTCAACACATACATGTTAGTACAATCATATTAAAACAAGATCATTTGAACACATACTCATATTATGCAATTCATCAATCATTCAACCACTTGAAAACATACCATGTTAAATAAATTAATTAGACAACATAATAGGCACCAAACACTCAAATACCAAATAGGTGACATAATCAACTATGAAACACCAAGTATAATACATAAGCAAACTCATACCTTAGTGTACCTCAGGGGAGGCTATCTTGTCTGCATAATCAATATAGTTAGCAAGATATAACTTTACAACATGTCATAATAAATAATGATATCCATAACAATAACTAACTAACATGTTCACTTCATAAGATCATAAGTATTTGTCATTCATGCATAACAATCACATATGCATGATCAATCTAGATTAGTACAACACCATATCACAAACATGTCAACTCATACTTGAATATCACAACCATAACCATCTACATAGGTCAAACTAGGTTAACACAATACATATAACATCAAGATCTTCAAGGCAATGAGCATAACCATAACACATATGACCAATCCAAATTATAGCATCAATATCTCAATGACATGACCCTAATCATCAAGTTAATAGCATATAACAACAATATGTTATATATCATACTCATCAACAACATATAACATAATAATCATGTTATCTAATATAAAAAAATTAGCAATGCATACAAATACAGATTACTATCATTCTTGACTATCTAACACATGTCCATATAACCACACTAATCATCCAACATCTATCATGAATGTAACCATAACATCAAAAAACATGTACGTAAACCTAATGTATATAACCCTAATGCATATAACAATCCTTAATCTACATACCTGAATGCCAAACATTCAATACCTGTATGACGATCTACTCTTATCCCAAAGTCCAATGTTCCAACCTCATTATGATGATCTGCATCTCCTGCTCTATCTTAGCCAACACATTAGCATAATAACAACCAATAGTATCATGATGACCTAAATTTCATACAATGACTTCACAAGGCATGTTTGACCTACTACACATGCATAACAACTGCATATACACATATAAAACTTAGTACCAAACCATGTACACATCATTCCAGATAGAGTCCAGTCATCAATGCATGACCATATCAACTACACGAACCATGACCTCGTGCATGACAACAACCATTACTCCATTGTACACATTGCCACATGCAACCAACAGTATGCATAATCAATGCCAAACCAACTACCAATACGCATAGCCACATGTAGTCGAACATAAACGATCAATTCTTGTAATCAACCTACAAAACTGATACATGTAATCCAAAATATTCAAAAACATAACCTAACATACAAGGATGTAAGTAAGTATCATGAAATCAACATGTAAGCGACATATAATCCATACACAGTCATTAAAATCTTCCAAAAATCAAGACATCGTGTCTATTAATTTTAAATCGACATTCATTAATACTAACAACCTATAAGCATACCCCCTTACTATCCATGGTCCACACTAAGGTAGAAGGAGGAAGCTACTTTAATGGCCTGATCTCCAATGTCCAATTATGGAAATGGGATCTCCAAAACTCTACTAAATTTAACCACACTTGAAAAGAAATTGATTTTTATTTCTCATGCATTTGTATGAGGCTACGTCAAAAATATTTCACTTATTCCACCTATAACATCATAATTAAAAACATGCCACTTTTCCATTTCCTTACATGCAACTTTTCAAATTTCTTGCATGCAACCTTTCAAATTCCCTACATGCAACTCTTCAAATTATTTGCATGCAAATAGCCATAGATCAGCTACATCCATATTATCATACTACAATACTATCCCATCCAAGAAAAAAATAATATTTTCTTGAAACAATTACCATACTTTTACATTTTCAACAAACAACTTACTATACTATTACATTTGCATGTAAGCATTTCTTCAAAAACTTTACATGCAAACTAATATAGAAAACTATTTGCATACAAGTAAGAATATATCAACTATTAAAATACTATTACACATCAATATTATCCCCAGCCACAAACAACATACCCATTGGGGCATTTTATCAAATAGTTTGTATGCAATTAATCATTGAACCATTTAATCATTTCATCAAACACGTTGCATGCAAACTAATATAGCGAATGATTCAATGCATATATCCTAAATTGTAGTGGTAAAAGTTATGGAAACTGAACCTTATGATTAGTGGTTTTTTTCCTCACTATGGTTCAAATTTCAACTTCTGAGACTTCATAGATGAAAATCTATAATAAACTACCAACACAATCCTATTTGGTGCACAATTCTGGGAGTATCCAAAAATCTCGATTTACACTAGTCATATCTCCTCAAATATAGCGAATAAATGTCTGAAATTTTTATCACAATATAAGTGGTATTTTCTCTATCTGTGGAAACAATTTCAGCTCCTGAGAGTGCCCAGAATAAAATTTATAACAAAAATGTCAGCGTGACATGTTTGAGACCTGATTTTAGGAGCATTTAGAAGGCTTGACTCCCTCCACTCATATCTCCTAAAATATTGCGACCCAATATTGAAATTTCTACTACATAACCATTAGTATTTCCCTTCAATGTGGACTATGTTTCAGCTTCCGAAAGCCTATAGAAGAAAAGTTATTGCAGAAATTCCAACGTGACCTGTTTAAAGGTGCATTCAGGAAGGTCATCTTCCTTAGATCATAATTCCTAAAGTATTGTGAACCAATATCAGAAATTTTTACCACATTATCATTGGGATTTACCCTCAGTATGGACAAATCTTTGACTTCTATATATTCCACAGAAGAAAATTTATAACAGATATGACAGAAAGGTCTAAAATTTAACCTTTGTTCTTCATTTTACCTATGATATAGCCCATCTAGTCCAAGTGTTTGAACCATGATCTGATACCACTTTTTAGCACCCTCGAGGTTAAATGTCCATATAAACAACATAATAGGAAAAGAAATAAAATAAACATATCAGCCATCAAAATCCATATATACATCAGTACATTTGCACATGAAAATCAAGGGAATGAATTTTATTCATTAATAAATGCAATGAACCAACCGAAGATGGGACTAACATGTTCCACCCAACCATAGATTGGATGAGCCAAGTCTCTCTTCAGCCAATCACCCTTGTGCCATATTCCAAGCATGAATGTGCGATCTTATAGAACACATCAATCAAAACTCATCGAGGGCTTCCAGAGGCCACCCACCTCAACCCATCAAATAGTGATTCCACCTCACAGTCAGACATCACCAAAAACCATCATCAGATTGGTCTCCATCCAAGCCTTCCAGGGCTTCCAGAGCATTTGTCCAACCAAGGCCTCCAGAACTATTAACTCAACCCACAGCTTATACAGGGCTTCCAGAGTGTTTGTCCAACCAAGGCTTTCAGGACTAGTAACTCAACCCACCAAGGGCTTCCAGAGTGTTTGTCCAACCAAAGTTTCCAGGACTAGTAACTCAACCCAAGCTATTACAGGGCTTCTAGAGTGTTTGTTCAACTAGGGCTTCTATGACTAGTAACTCAACCCAAGCTATGGAAAAATGAGAACCAACCAAAACAAAACAATGAAAGTAAACCCACAATCACCATGGCTATCCAAGAAATAGCAAGGCTAGGCAATCCATTGTCAATCCCGGCCATCTTCCATGCTAATGACATATCATAACAAAGAAACCACATGCATGTGCCATGCATGCCAAAACTAGTGAAGAAATCATACATGCAACTCAGTACCTGCAAGAAAATCTGATGTAGTTTTTGATGTCAATGCCTTCTTGTGCTTTCCTACTCTTCCTTTGCCTTCTTTCTCCATGAATCCAAGTATGCCACACCCTCCAAGAATTCTCCAAGAAAACTCTAAGTAACCAAGAGTATGAGAGAGAGAGCGAGAATAATGAGAGAGCTCCAAAACTGAACTAACCAAATCTTTCCCACTGATCCTCATAAGCCTTTTTATTAATGAGGCCTCTATTTTCTTCAATTTCCCTTATTTTCCTTCAATTTCCTCCTCACATGCAAAATGTTACCTTTCACCTAACTTTTCTCCTAATTTCCATTATTTTCATAAATAAATGTTCCAAAATACCTTTTTGCCTCTTTAATGCCTTATCCATTGCCTTTGCCAATTTCCTTAACCATAAACAATCAAATGAACACACCCTATGATGTCTTTTCCACCATTCAACGTGGAATATGTGTTCCATCATTCGTGGTATTTGTTTTTAACATTTATTACATGGAATTTTCATCAAGGATGTTACACAGACTCAGTGGGATTTTTTTTATTTCTTTCAACTCTTTGATGCACTTCGACTTGGTCTTTGGCTTCTTACATTTTTTTACCAGTATTGTTTTGATGTTTGCAAATGACCTGATATGATTGGTCAAATACTTCATGTACCATGTCAACGCTCTATCTTGGAATGTTGTGGTAAGATACACTTTCTTTATAGTTTCGTCATGGACCTACTTCGTTGTCCGTACTAGATCACATAAAACCAGAACTACTCTGTATCCTCTGATCTAGTCCCTTTGAAGATAGCTAGCTTAATATCATCATCCATAATTCTTCTTAGAGGGGGAGGGGAGGAGGTGGGGGTGGCAGTGGGGGAGTGGGATTTGTAAGGGGAGGCGGATGGGGGCTAAGGGGGCTAGGGGGATGGGGAAAACCAAAAGCACCCTAATTACTACTTGACTCTAGATTCTGCGAACTTTCAGGCTAGAAGGGTGAATACTGTGGAGTTCCTTCAAGGTTCTCAGGACGATTTTCTTCACTTTCAAACTCACTTAACAGAGGGCTATAGTTAGTTTCTATAAAATTATTTGGATTGTGGCCATGAGATCTCTTCCTAGTGTCTATTCTATATCTTTTTCCACTTCGTGTTGTTCTAGTTTCTTCTTTAGATACTCTCCCAAACATAAAAGAATAATAAGCTGACTACATTCATAAAATTCCATTTTCACGCAAAAGCATCTTAATCCAGAGTTTTAGAGATTTCAAGAACTTACCTCGTAGTCCTTTGAAAAAATTCCATTCTTCTTCACTATATGACACAATCGACTCTACCATGAAATCAGTAATGAATCCTCCCAAGATGTTGTCAATCTAGAATTCAACAGCTCTTGATATCATGTTGTCAATGTTCTTGAGTCATTGTATTATTTTAGGAGTCTACTCTTTAGGTTTCTCTCCTTTAAAATAGTACTTTCTCTCAATTAACCTTGATATCCACTTGTATAGCTCCACATGGAATGAGACGAAGAACATTTCGTATTGATATTCAAAAATATACTTCTCCAACCACCTCTTAGTTGATAGACAAGGGCTTCTATTTTCTTGTTCTCCAAATTCTTGTTCCTTTTTTCTACTCAATCCTGAATTTCTTTCCTCGATGGATGCCATATAAACATCCCTCAAACAAATCCTGGTCCCATCAATGGAACCATATGTTGTTTTAGGTTGGGCTGACCTATGTTTGGACTTTATTGCACATCAACAAAACCCTCAATCAATGGCCCTTTTGGCAACGACCTACAAGCAAGTCGCAGTCTCACCCGAAGTGATTATGGGAGATTGCAGAACCAGGTTTCTGCAGCTTGAAGGATGTTGCAATGTATAACTTTTGTATTTCCTCTACACTTTAATTCTTATGAATTACTTCACATACATCAACTTCTTCGTACTTATAAACTACTTTTCATAATTACATTCATAACATAAACATTCATAAACTTCACAGTACTAAAATAAAGTGCAGGTAATAAGAAATCAACAAATGAAGACACAAATTTTATCATGTTTCATCCCAATGTGGGACTACATCCACAAGAACTATTTCTTATAATATAAAATTTGTACAATAAATATTTCTTGACCTGCACACTCAACTACAGGTCATCTATGCACTCAGCTATAGAGTTAGGCCTCTGTGCGCTCAGTTGTAGAACCTTCCCTTCGCCACAAAACCTAGTCACAAAGATTCAACCATTCAATACATGATATGATCATAAGATGATCATTTTCTTTATTATTGATCCCTATACATATTATTGCATTGAGGGATTACATCACTACATTACCATGGACCCAATACCATGGTTTCCAAAATACAAGGGACTATGGTCCAAAACCATCAAATTTTACAATATTTTATGCTATTTACAAAAAGGGAGGGGCTTCATTGTGAAGCCCCTATGTTGCGTGGTGACTTTGTTGTGTGGTCTTCATTATGCTCCCTGCTCTATTATGCGGTCCAATTTGTACTCCGCAGCATCTTTTCTACTGCGGCTCCACAAAACTCGGATTTCTTGCCCAAAATTGGGACAAGTTGGGCTGCACCCAACAGGGGCAGTGCCCCCGAAGCTAAAAATAGATGAAATTTTTCCTTGTAAAATATTATAATTTCACAGTCAATCTAGGTAACTAATTAGGCATATGATCTGATGGTAAAAGTTATTCTTAATTTAGGTTTTTTTTTCTTTAGATGGAAACCCCTAGGTTTATATGAGAGAATTGTATTGTGGTCATGTATTATTATTCTGAGTGAGAAAGGGAGAGGAGGCTACGTGAGAGCGAAGAGAAAATTATGGCAGATCTATTTTACTTGTATCTCTTCATTTTGTTGGATAATATTAAAGGAAGGACTAGTTATTTCTCCATGGATATAGCCCAAATTTGGTGAATCACGTATATATGTGTCTCTCTCATTCTATGCATTTTTGAGTTTGTGTTTCTGCCATATTTTGTGTATTTCATTTCTCCGTTAATTAATTTCTAGTAACTGGTATTAGAGTTGAAGGTTTCTTTGGATGATAAACTCGCAAGAGAGAAGGATTTCTAGTTCGAGTGGGAGCAACGGCAAAAGATGGTAGGTTTAGGATCAAGAATTTTAACAGCCAAAACTACCAGTTTTGGAAGACATAGATGGAAGATTAATTATATCAGCAAGATCGGTAACTACCGTTGAGTGGAAAATCAAAGAATCATGTAACATCCTCCTCCCACATCCACCCAAGTAAACATGCCAACCAGGGTAAACATGAGACAAGAGGCTACTATGATCAGATTTGACCTCCTATGTGACCTTAAGAAATTGGAATCGACCGAAACATCACACGCAGTCATCCAACATCAGCAACAGAATCCTCAAGAGACATTTTAGCCACTCAGACAGCATGTCTGTAGGTCCCACTATTGTTATAGATCTCTTAGACCATATTCAATCTCATGCTATGGGAAAGGAAGTGATCTACAACCTAAAGTTGCTCTCACAGGCTTTTCTGGCAACGAACAGAAGCAAAAATTATCCATTTTGTGCTAGTGACCAAAGGATTTAAGCCACTTTTTAAGGCCCAAACCCTAGGTCACTGCCCAAAATGGAGTGATAGTTTAGAATCAACAAAAATATAGGGAAATAATGATGCAAAAGAAATGAGTTGAACAAGATCATAACTAGACCCCTACTAGTCGTGACAGACATTTTGTCAAAAATATCATCAACGTCTAACCTACAGGTGTAAACAACATAACTAAGTGTATGGATCTCATACTTATATTAGAATACCTATGAACCATTTTTCCCCCATGTAAGTTCATGCATTACCATCTATTAGGTCATTGACACATTATCCATTCATATACAAGTAAAAACATGTTGAGATCCATACATAGCTACTGTCATAAAATATACATATAACTAGCATAATAGGAACAGAATTACCATAAACATATCAACCATCAAGACCCACATATACATCAATACATTTACACATGAAAATCAAGGGAATGAATTTCTCATTAATGAATGCAATTAACCAACCGGAGATGGGACTACTATGTTCCACCCAACCATATATTGGATGAGCCAAGTCTCTCTTCATTCAATCACCTCCGTGCCATTTTCCAAGTATGAATGTGGGACTCAAACCAAAAGAACCAACCAACACATACTAAGGCTAAACCACCTCACCCTCATCAACAAAAACCAAGCTTTACCGTAATCCATCTTGGATCACTAGGCCAACACAATGAACACATCATAATAGGCTTTATCATGATCTCCACCTGATCACTAGGCCCAACAAGCATGGATGTCACTGTATTTCTCCACCTACACCATGAGTAATTTTCCATTCTCCTAGTCTCTCAGGATATACCACAATCCAAACCTAGATCACTAGACCCTAAATCGAGACCCACTCTCTAAGCTTCACCACATATCCCAAACCCAGGATTACTAGGCCCAACAGAGAGAAAACCACCTCTTGGTTTTACCGTATATCCTGTCATTCACCGTCAAGGATTCTTATGCCCACCGAGGCAACAAAATCATGTATTTACTGCAACCCACAGTTTGGCTCAAGGGTCACTAGGCCAATGGATTTACCATGATCCTAATTCCAGTTTAGGGACCACTAGGCCATGTGCTCTATCATTCAATGATCTACCCTACTCAGCTTCGAATCCATCCGAAAATCCATCTCAACTAAAACATGAGAACCCCATCACACCATGGCTATCTGGAAATGGAAAGGCTAGGCTGAAAACATTGTTACACTAGGCAAAACCCATGCCATGATAGAAAATAACCACATGCAATTCCATGCATGCAAATCTAGCAAGGAAAATACATATGCAAGTTTATACCTGCAATGAAGCCTATTTTAGCTGCTTGATCCTGCCTTTCCCTACTTGGTCTTTTCTTTCTCTTGCCTTCTTTGCCCCTCTCTTGCTCCAATGCCAAAGTACTCCAAGAAAAACTTGAAGTGTCCAAGAGTGAGAGATAGAGAATAATGAGAGAGCTCCAAAACTGAATTGATCAAGATCTTGCCCATTGATCCTCATAAGCCTTTTTATGAATGAGGCCTCTATTTCTTCATTTTCCATTATTTTCCTTCATTTTCCTCCTCACATGTAACGTGTGACCTTTCACCTTCCTTTTCTCGTAATTTCCAATATTTTCATAACTAAATGTGCCAAAAATGTCATTTTCCTTTCCAAAGCCTTAGTCATTGCCTTTGCCAATTTCCTTAGCCATAAACAACCACATGAATAACCACTAGGATGGCCTACCCACCAGTCATCTTGGAATATGTGTCCCATCATCCATGGTATTTATATGTTGTTACATGAGTTTTTAACCAGGGTTGTTACAGAACCCTCCCTCTTGGGGGAACATCGTCCTTGGTGTTCAATGACACATATAACCAAGAAGACTCCTGAGAACAAAACATACCACACATGGACCTTTATAGCATAGCTCATTGGATTATTTATAATGACCATCTGCTAAAACATAACAACATGACCAGATAACAACCATATCGCATACTGGAGTTTTATAACATAGCTCATTACGGAATTTACAATAACCACATATACACATACACAGTTTCTTCAACCATCAAATAAAAGGATATGATTCCCACATCTACAATAAGAGAATCCGGAGGCTCATACCCCCACCCTCAAAGTAATACTAGGATTCACTTCCTTCCTAGGAAGTCCAGAATCTACTGTCACAGTTAAAGCTGCATCCAATGTCCAGCACTACAATCCAGGACCACTTGTTCTCTCATTGAACAATTATCGACTCATTATTCTAGGCCACACTCCCAATGTGCATATGGTTCCATCTGGAAATGCTAATGGCCAAAACAAATCCATGATCAGCCTTCACTTCTCTGCTACACAGCCCCTTGAGAAAACTATCCAATCCCTTCCGTTTAGTCACTCACCTTCCATGTTCCACTAGAACCCCCATCCCGAGCGGTCCATCCCTTGGAAAGGCTTCCTTGCATTGGAAGATAGAAAAACCAAGGCATATTCCTTCCTTAAAACCATCATATTGGTCATAGCATGCTCATGGAAATCAATGGACATAATTCCATACCAGTGTCCCACAATGGCCCTACTCTCGAGGTTCTTCATGTTGGCATAGAGAGTCCTAACCCAAGTTCAAATTTAGTTGCGCTAACAAACAAAACCCTACACTATTGGCCCTTCCAAAAACAACTATGTAGCATAGCCTGCAGTCTCACTCAAACCAATATTGGGGGATGCAAGAAACAAGTTTCTTCATCCAGACACTAGTGTGATGTCTTTCAGCACCTTAGAGATTCCTTCATGTAGATCAATATACTTCTAGGACTCGTTTCTATAACTAATTTAAAGCAGCCTTCTGACCTTCGTGAAGCTCCACGATCAGTCCTTGTGGACCTTAAATAGTCAATTTACCTACTTTCACTCATCAACAAGCAATCCTATATCAGAGTTCACGTAGATCTACTTAACTTGTTAGAAAATATAAGAGAAATGGCCTGTAACTTCGCAGAAGTGGCTAAGAATTCATTTCATACATTATTAAGACAAATTCAGTAAATTTGTGTAGCATTCAATAATTATTTTATAAAAATATCCTTAATTGGTAGCATATAATGTAACAGATACAACGGAAATACTCAGTAATTCTTCGAAAGACTATCTTTATTGATCTTCAAATCACTGATTACAAAATCTCCTACCCTATGCACATAGTTGTAGGGATCCATGCACTCAACTGTGGAATCTACCCAGACCTCCTGCATACCTAGAAGCAAGAGCCTTCCCTTCTCTACCTAAGCGTAGGAAGCAGAGCCTTCCTTCCTTACCTCTTGCCCAAGATGACAAAACACTTTCATGTGCCCAATTTTCTATCAAAACTTACCTCTATGACTCACTAAGACTCAACTATTTATAGCTTTCCTAATACAATACCATGGCCCCCTGCTCATGGGTGAGTCTTCAAAACCGACCAAAAACAAGAGGCTAAGGCCCCTTTGACTTTATCTATCTACGCACTCCACATCCACTTTTTGTGGAGACTTTACATCTTTTACAAAATTCTTTACAAAAAATAACTAACTTTAATTCAATTCTACCCCTGGGGACCCCATCCTAGCAGGCCCCCAACACAAAGATCGTGACTCACCCTCAAGTCACTGAGCTCGTTGTTCCACTTCTGGCGGAGTTCATTGAATGCCTTGGTCAAGGCCTGGATCTCCGCGGTACTCTACTCCACTACTTTTTGTACCTCCTGGACCAGTTTTTATGTGGTTGGCCCCTCGACTCCTAGTTTTGTAGTCCTTGTTGTCTGTTGCATAGCCTTCAGCTTCTCATGTATGTTCTGTGAAAGTTGGTTGGCTTCTTTTGTCTAAGGCTGAAGATGGACTCTTAGCAAAGCCTACTTTTTCTGAAATTCCTAGACTTGTATCAGCTTGGCCTTGCCTTCCTGCAAGTGTGCAAAGTGCTCGACTAGCACCAATATCCGCACCATCATACTGATCTCAGCATACTACTATTGCACTTCCCTGATTTTTGTGTTCAATTAGTCTAGTGTAGGATCCTCCTACAGTGTATCCCATAGGCCCATTACCTGAGTGAAGAGTTGATCACAACCCTAAACTACAACATCTAGTTGAGCCATGGATTCCTTTAGAGTCACTCCTCTTCGTTCCTAAACCTCTGGCGGAGTGCTCGGTAACAACTTCAACTGCAGCTTAGTTATTTGCATCCGAAGATCGAAAGGCACCTTATCGACCTTTTCCTTTGATGTGCACATTGCAGCAACAAATTTCCTCGCTTTAGTTGAAGCCTCTGCATCATCAGGTATATTCAACTCAGGTACACACTTCTAGGCCTACTCAATTGTTGTGACCAAGTTCTAGATCTTTTAGACCATATTAAATCTCTTACTATCAGAAAGGAAGTGACTTGCAACCTAAAGTCACTCTCACAGGTTTTTCTAGCAACGAAGAAAGGCAAAATTTGTCCATTTTGTGCCAGCGACCCAAGGATTTAAGCCACTTTTTAAGGCCCAAAGCCTAGGTCACTGCCCAAAATGGAGTGATAGCTTAGAATCAGCAAAACTACAAGGAAATAATGATGCAAAAGAAATGAGTTGAACAAGACCATAACTAGACCCCTACTAGTCGTGACAGACATTTCGTCAAACATATCATCAACATGTAACCTACAGGTGTAAACAACATAATTAAGTGTATGGATCTCGTACTTATCTCAGAATACCTATGAACCATTTTTCCCCCATGTAAGTTCATGCATTATCATCTATTAAGTCATAGACAAATTATCCATTCATATACAAGTAAAACCATGTTGAGATCCATACATAGCTATTGTCATAAAATCTACATATAACTAGCATAACAGGAACAGAATTACCATAAACATATCAACCATCAAGACCCACATATACATCAATACATTTACACATGAAAATCAAGGGAATGAATTTCTCATTAATGAATGCAAATAACCAATTGGATATGGGACTACCATGTTCCACCCAATCATATATTGGATGAGCCAAGTCTCTCTTCATCCAATCAACTCCATGCCATTTTCCAAGCATGAATGTGGGACTCAAACCAAAAGAACCAACCAAGACATATTGGGGCTAAACCACCTCACCCTCATCAACAAAAACCAGGCTTTACCGTAATCCATCTTGGATCACTAGGCCAACACAATGAACACATCATAATAGGCTTTATCATTATCTCCACCCGATCACTAGGCCCAACAAGCATGGATGCCACCGTATTTCTCCGCCTACACCGTGAGTAATTTTCCATTCTCCTAGTCTCTCAGGATTTACCACAATCCAAACCTAGATCACTAGACCCTAAACCGAAAACCACTCTCTAAGCTTTACTACATATCCCAAACCTAGGATTACTAGGCCCAATGGAGAGAAAACCACCTCTTGTCTTTACCATATATCCTGTCATTCACCATCAAGGATTCTTATGCCCACGAAAGCAAAAAAATCATGTTTTCTACTCCAACCACAATTTGGCTTTACCATGATCCTATTTCTTGTTCAGGGACCACTAGGCCATGTGCTCTATTATTCAATGATTTACCCTACTCATCTTTGAAACCATCCAACAATCCATCTCAACTAAATCATGAGAACCCCGTCACGCCATGGCTATCTGGAAATGGAAAGGCTAGGCTAAAAACATTGTTACACTAGGCAAAACCCATGCCATGATAGAAAAGAACCACATGCAATTCCATGCATGCCAAACCTAGCAAGGAAAATACATATGCAAGTTTATACCTACAATGAAGCCTATTGTAGCTACTTGATCCTGCCTTTCCCTACTTCGTCTTTTCTTTCTCTTGCCTTCTTTTCCTTTCTTGCTCCAATGCCAAAGTACTCCAAGAAAAACTTTAAGTGTCCAAGAGTGAGAGAGAGAGAATAATGAGAGAGCTCCAAAAATGAATTGATCAAGATCTTTCCCATTGATCCTCAGAAGCATTTTTATGAATGAGGCCTCTATTTCTTCATTTTCTATTATTTTCCTTCATTTTCCTCCTCACATGCAACATGTGACCTTTCACCTTCCTTTTCTCCTAATTTCCATTATTTTCATTAATAAATGTGCCAAAAATGTCATTTTTCCTTTCCAAAGCCTTAGTCATTGCCTTTTCCAATTTCCTTAGCCATAAACGGCCACATGAACACCCACCAGGATGGCCTACCCACCATTCATCTTGGAATATGTGTCCCATCATCCGTGGTATTGAACCAGGGTTTTTACAGAATCCTCCCTCTTAGGGGAACATCGTCCACGGTGTTCAATGACACATATAACCAACAAGACTCCTGAAAACAAAACATACCACCCATGGACCTTTATAGCATAGCTCATTGGATTATTTACAATGACCATCTGGTAAAACATAACAACATGACCAGATAACAACCATATCGCATAATGGAGTTTCATAAAATAGCTCATTACGGTATTTGCAATAACCACATATACACATACACATTTTCTTCAACCAGCAAATAAAAGGATATGATTCCCACATCTTCAACAAGAGAATCCAGAGGCTCACACCCCTACGCTTAAAGTGATACTAGGATTCACTTTCTTCCTAGGAAGTCCAGAATCTACTGCCACAGTTAAAGTTGCTTCCAATGTCCACCACTACAATCCTGGGCCACTTGCTCTCTCATTAAACAATTATCAACTCATTTTTCTAGGAGGCACTCCCAATGTGCATATGATTCCATCTGGGAATGCTAATGGCCAAAACAAATCCATCATCGGCCTTCACTTCTCTGCTACACAGCCCCTCGAGAAATCCATCCAATCCCTTCTGTTCAGTCGCTCACCTTCCATGTTCCATTGGAACCCACATCCCGGCAGTCCATCCCTTGGCAAGGCTCCCTCGCATTAGAAGATACAAAAACCAAGGCATATTCCTTCCTTAAAACCATCATACTAGTCATAGCAAGCTCATGGAAATCAATGGACATTATTTTGTAACAGTGTCCCACAATGGCCCTGCTCTTGAGGTTCTTCATGTTGGCATAGGGGGTCCTAACCACAGTTCAAATTTAGTTGCACTAACCAACAAAACCTGACACTATTGGCCCTTTCAAAAACAACCTATGTAGCGTAGCCTGCAGTCTCACTTGAAGCATTATTGGGGGATGCAAGAACCAAGTTTCTTCATCCAGAGACTAGTCTGATGTCTTTCAGCACCTTAGAGATTCCTTCATGCAGATCAATAGACGTCTAGGACTAGTTTCTGCAACTAATTTAAAGCGGCCTTCTGACCTTCACGAAGCTCCACGATCAGTGCGTGTGGACCTTAAATAGTCGATTTACCTACTTTTACGCATCAACAACCAACCCTATATCGAATTTCATGTAGATTTACTTAATTCGTTAAAAAATATAAGAGAAATGGCTAGTAACTTCGTAGAAGTGGCTAAGAATTCATTTCATACATTATTAAGAAAAATTCAGTAAATTCGTGTTGCAATCAAACATTATTTTATAAAACATATCCTTAATCGGTAGCATATAACGTAACAGATACAACGGAAATACTCAGTAATTCTTTGAAAGACTATCTTTATTGATCTTCAAGTCACTGATTACAAACTCTCCTACCTTGCACACATAGCTGCAGGGGTCCACGCACTCAACTGTGGACTCTACCTAGGCCTCCTATGCACTTAGCGGAATGAGCCTTCCCTTCTCTACCTAAGTGCAGGAAGCAACGCCTTCCTTCCTTACCTCTTGCCCAAGATGACAAAACTCTTTAATGTACCCAATTTTCTATCAAAACTTATCTCTAAGAATCAACTATTTATAGCTTTCCTAATACAATACCATGGCCCCCGGCTCATGGGTGAGTCTTCAAAACCGACCAAAAACAAGGCGCTAAGGCCCCTTTGACTCTATCTATCTATGCACTCCGCATCCACTTTTTTTGGAGACTTTACATCTCTTACAAAATTCTTTACAACAAATCACTAACTTTAATTCAATTCTACCCTGGGGACCCCATGCTAGCAGGCCTCCAATACAAATATCGTGACTCACCCTCATGTCACTGAGCTGGTTGTTCCACTTCTGGAAAAGTTCATTGAATGCCTTGGTCAAGACCTAAATCTCTGCGGTTGGCCCCTCGAACGCTAGTTTTGTAGTCCTCGCTATTTGTTGCATGGCCTTTAGCTTCTCATGTATGTTCTTTGAAAGTTGGTTGGATTCTTATGTCCAAGGCTGAAGCCAAACTCAACCTACTTTTTCTGAAATTCCTGGATTTGTATCAACTTGGCCTTGCCTTCCTGCAAGTGTGCGAAGCGCTAGACTGGCACCAATTTCTGCACCATCATACTGATCTCAGCATACTGTTGTTGCACTTCCTTGATTTTTGTGTTCAATTGGTCTAGCGTAGGATCCTCCTACAGTGTATCCCATAAGCCCATTACCTAAGTGAAGAGTTTGTCGCAACCCTGAACTACGACATCTAGTTGAGCGATGGATTTTTTTATAGCCACTCCTCTTTGTTCCTGAACCTCTAGTAGTGTGGTCGTTAACAACTACAACTGTAGCTCAGTTATTTTCATCCGAAAATCGAAAGGCACCTTATCGACCTTTTCCTTTGATGCGCGCACTGCAGCAATAGATTTCCTCACTTTAGTTGAAGCCTCTGCATCATCAAGTATATTCATCTCATGTACGGACTTCTAGGCCTACTCAATTGTTGTGACCAAGTTAGGGAAATGTGTCTACAACTCCTCATGTTCCTTCAGTGCCTAAGCTTTTTCTATGAATAGATGCTCGTTGTTGACTTTAAACTCACTGATGATAGTGTGCATGCATTATTCTCTGACCTTTAGCTCATTTGAGACCCCTTGATGTAGTGCATGAAGAGAATACAGTGGCAGCACAGCGAGGTTCAGTCCCATATCTTTCACTGTGTTGATCACCGAATGATCCTCGTTCAATTCCACACTAACTAACCCCTCTAGTAAAGGAAAGACTCTGAGATCGAGAGTTGGTTCAATCTCTGTGACTGCACTACTTCCCTGCATCAAGCTCACTTGCGCGCTACTCGCCTTCCCAACGTCCACCTTAATCTTGTTTGCCTAGATCTGCAGCTCGCACAGATCCTTCTGGATGCTTCCTAGCACCTACATGTATTGTTGCAGCACCTTTGTCATTGTCTCCCATATCATTTCACTAATCTCATCGAGATCGCCTTCTTTGAAAACCATAGGATCCATCTGTGTCTTCTTGTCAGACTTATGCTTCTTTCGTTGGCCACCCATCTGTTCCTTCCCACATTTCTTCAGAATGAACGGAGTGCTCTACTCTTCACCACCCCCTCCTTCATGTTCTAAAAGTTCTTGTTCATCAGTGCGGTGCGAAGCAAACTTCTCACTCTACTCAAACTTCCATTCTTTTTCTACGTGTTGTTTAGCAGTTGCTCTTCCTCTATATGTTCCTTTACTTCAACTACCTGAGTGGCCTCACTGTTATTTTTCCTGGTTAATGTGCACATGGCTTTCTTAGTGTCTTCCTTTCGCTTCTACCCAACACAGCTCTCTGCACCTTTGTTGGTTCCCATGTCTTGCATTGTAGGTTCACTCCACTCTGGCGGCCATTACCCTACAACTTCCTATACATCCATCTCGAACACTAAATAAGGCAGTACATGCCACGTTCCTTCGGGGTTTTTCCGTGCATGGATTTAGACGTTGTGAAAGTCAGCCTTGAACTCTGCATAGGTTGTTAATTTCCCAAACAAGGTTGGGGACAACCTTGGCCGCTGATTGATCACCATATGAACGTCCATATCCATTACGACCCAGAAAATATCTATTTCCTTAATGTGTTCCGCATCCTTTGTGGCCCAAAGCGAGGCGAACCTCACGGCCTCAGGCAATTCTTCCTTGTGTGGAAGAAATTGGTTATCCTTCGGTAACCTCCATGCAACTAATACAATCGATAGGAGAAGCCAAGCATAATGAAATGGCTTTCTTTCTTCTTGGGTTTCTCTACAGTTCATGAGGAACGCCTGATAGAGATACTATTGTAGCGGCCTACACCTAATTTTGGAGCCTCCCTTAGAAGTTTCCCTTGATGACTACACACCCTCAGGTTCACTCCATGAGCCCGTGGGAGTCTTTGCATCTACCTTGCTTGTTTATTCCACCCAATATTTTGCATGTTGATGTCAATGTCATGCTTGTGACCATGTGTTGGTCATGCTCAAGGTCTTCACTTCGTGTGTACATATTATGTTCACTATGAAAACATTTGTCACACTCACGCATGGAGTCGCATGATCAATCACAACTATAGTGCTTTTTACTTGTATCGTCGGTAAGTCATGTCAAACATGTGTGCCTAGTTGTTTTGAGTCATCACGTCTTCAAGTCATGTTGGTGTGTGTTTGTAAGATCACATTTAGATCTTTCACTCATTCACACACTTAGTCAATTTTCTCAGTTCTGACGACCGGCCCTCCCTCTGACAGCCAGACTAGTCCCCCGCCATTAGCTCAATCGACTGTCACCCAGAAAAGCGTAGAAGCACCAAGCAAGTCTTTCCAAGCTACGATGATCGTAGGCAATTCAATCAACTATCAAAAAGTCATGGAAGTCAAAGAGTCATGAGGGTAGTCAAATAGCCACAAGGATCAGTTTTTCCCTTGGCTATAAATACCCCCTCATTTGTACATGAATGGACTTCTCATCTCAGCTCCTCCCATATAGCCAAGATATTTTGTAATCTTTTCTTTGAGGAGTAAGTAGTGGCTCCAACACCTCGCTCACGGGGTTAGTGATGTATGGTGTAATGATGTGTCATGTAACTTTCACTTAATTCAGAAGCCTGCTAACAAGCCAACATGTTTTCACACATGTATTGTAACTATTGTAAGACTAATCTTAAACACTCCTAATGCATGTTGCTTTAACCTATGTTGAACACTTGAACTATTTCACTTGTTGTAATAGATAATCTGTTAATGGAAATGTGTTGTATATGTTGTTAACATCATCTCACCCATGGTGGATATCTCCTCGGACATCATACAGACCTTTCACGTAAAGCTTGTTGTAACAACCATTGCACTCATTCGAACTCATCCATTGAGTGTTGTGCATGTTATCTTACCTTGTGTGTTATGACTACCGCATCCATGTGGACTGCTCCTCTAGAAGCTATGCATGTCCTGTTTTGTTGTTTGTTACTAGTTTTGTTGGGACTTCATCCCAACCAACTTGGGACTCACTCTCACTGTCTCCCTTTATAGTGAAAGAACCATTGACACAAGTACACTAACATTCACCAGGCACGCGAACCTCACTTCTTGAAGGCAAAGAAAACCACTCATGTATGATGACAAGCAAGAGTTGAGGCAAATCCTTAAGACAATGGCAACCGGTCCATCATAACGGGTGGTACTCCCACAACAAAAGATGTGAGGTCTAGTTGGGACTTCATACCAGGGTGATCTCATGTATGTTGGCGAGTCCAACACTATCAACATTTCTGTGGCTAGAAGGAGGGTAGCCAGTTGTATATGGCTGAACACCCCCTCACACTCATTCATCAACAATCTGGTCAAGGTAGTAACTCACACTCCTTCTCACCTACACGCGACTCTGTAGTTGGTTAATCCTCACCTCTTAGGACTAAACATGAGATTTCATATCATTAACATTGCTCTGTCCATCCCATCACTCGCCAGTTCATGAAAGCAATCTGACTGATCCTAGGCATACATCATCTTCCATACACCTCAAGGAAGTCAAAATCCACCCCCATAGGAGTTTTTGTATCGTCGTTGGAAGAAGCATTCCTTACCAAACTTGAAGTTCTAGCAGACGCTATTGAAGACGAAGAGGAACCTCTGATCTTCTGTCAAGGTGAACAAGACACTCTTGTGATCTTGGGATCAAACTCTGGTACAGGAGGTGGAGGTGAAGATGAACCAATAGACTCAGAGCCGGAACCATCAGACTTTGAAAGAGAGGAAGAGGGTGAAGAGATGGCTGACCCAAATCTTGATCCAGGTGGATATTGGTGGCCACCTACCAAGTCCACCTAGACCCCAACCTCAACATTTTCAGTTTCCTTAATTATAGCGCAGTTTACTATTTTTAGCAGTCTTTCGGGTCCGGAACTTTCGGAGCCGTTTTGAGGCCCTAAACGACGTTTTTTGGGAAATCTTGCTCCACGAAGATTTTGGTAAAAAATTGTCTTTCCCGTTGTAGTCCTCGGAGAGATCTTTCCAACGGGCTATCATGCACGTCAAACGGAGATCGTATGCCAAAGTTACGACCCCGGGAAATTGATGTACCAATTTACCCAAACGGAGCCCACAATTTGGCGTTTCATCTTCTAAGGTTAGGTTTTGGAATGTGAAGGGTTTCCATTGTTTCTCAACAATAAATAGGCCTTCGAGCCTCATTGTAAGACAGTTCAGAATAGTTCAAAGGCATGTAGCCGCACATCTCTTCTCAGAGATAAGCTACCATCGCCCTAGCTGGTTTATTTCCAATTCTGGTTGTAAGCATATTTCAGTATTTTCCATTATGAAATGAAGTATTATTTCCGCTGCATCTCTTTGTTTATGGTTATCGCATCTCTGTATTTATGGTTATCTCTGTAATCTATTGCATTCCTATTTAAATCCGGATCACAAAGTTGAAGATGACCTGAACTCTCTGGATACACTGGACTGACAAGATCCTCCTGGATCAATCCTCTCCACTTGAAAGCTTTTGGACCACAAAAGTTTGATTTACGCAGATACCAGGTGAGGGTACAACTACCTCACTCTTTCAATCTCCATCCACCTTGCCTTGCTCAGATTCATGACCTTGAGTCCCACTCGAAGATATTTAACATCTCGATGCCTTTAAGATCGAATTTTCCTGTCCAAGATGGTATCTTCCTGCAACTCATTCATATACTCAGGTTCCAAATCATCAATGGTCGGAATCTGTGTATCTTCCTTGGGATACATGATCATCAAAGGTTCATACAACCTCAGATTTTCCACATGTACAACTAAGTAAATACACATGTAAGGAGGTAAATTTAATCAAAAAGCATCATTTCCAATCTTTTCCACAATCTTGAAAGGGCCATACTCTAGGTTTCAGTCTCTTACCTTCTCCTTTCAACCTGTCTTTACTAATATACAACCATACCTGGTCCCCGACTTGAAAATGTTGATTGACTCGATGCTTTTCATGAAGCATTTTGTACTTGGCCTGACTCTTCTATAACTAATCTTGCATTGCTTCATGTATCTATTGTATCCGTTGAATCAACTTAATTGCCTTGTTTGCATCATCATGTTCACCCACTTTATCCTCTTCACTGAACATGAAATCCATAGGTCACTTTGGTAGATACCCAAAACATGTTTCAAATGGTGATCGATTATTCGAAGAATGTAAGACTCGATTGTAAGCATGTTGCACATAAGGTAAAGAGTCATCCCATAATGTAGGATGTTTACTGCAGTAACCTTAGAGAATATGTATCATTGTCCTGTTCACTACTTCTGCCTGTCCACCAGTATGTGGATGATAAGTTGTGCTCTTCTTCAACTTTGTGTCCATGAGTCTCCACAAAGTGGACCAAAACTCTCCTACAAAATGAGTGTCTCGATAAAAAATAATGGAATTAGGTAACCCAAAATGAACCCATACCTGTTCGAAGAACATCTTTATAGTCTATTCAGTAGTCACTTGCTTTTTTCACGGAACAAGAATGCACATCTTGCTGAATCTATCAACCACAACATACATCTAATCATGCCCTCTCCTGGACATAGGAAGTCCTGTAACAAAATCCATGGAAATGTTGTCCCGTGGTCGCAAAGGAACTGGAAGTGGCATGTACAAACCAATCTTTCAATTGCTTGGCTTGCTGGTCAAACACATCACACATCCCTTAATGTACTTAACAATTGTTTCATACATGTGAGGCTAGTAACAATCCCTTTGAATTTGTGCCATTGTTTTGCTTACTCCAAAATGTCCTAAAATGAGAGAAGAATGTGCTTCCCGAATGACATGTGCTCTTTCTGTTTGTGGTATGCACAACTTACCCAGATGATATAACAACCTATCATGAATATGATAATTGATTTCTTCCACTTGAGAACCATGAATTAGTGATTCATAAATATCTTTGAAATCAACATCTGTACTATATTGTTATATATAAATTTCATGTTTTAAAGAATTATTTTGCAACACTACTAAAGCATTCAAAGATTGTCTAGACAACATATCAGCTACTTTGTTTGTGACACCTTTCTTGTACTTAAATACTAAGTGAAATTGCTGAAGAAATCCCATCCATCTATAATGACGATATTGCTGCAACATAGTTTGCGACTGAAGGTACTAAAGCAGTCGATGATCTATGTGAAACACTGTTTCCTTACCCATTAAATAATGTTTCCATTTCTTAACACTTTCAACCAAAGCAAACAGTTCTTTATCATATGTTAGATAATTCATTACTGCCTTAGAAAAAGTTTCAGAATGAAAAGAAATTGTTTTCTTTTTGAAGTAAGACTGCACCCATTGCATAACCACTAGCATTTGTTTCAATTTCAAATGGCTGTTGAAGATCTAGTAAATCTAAGATTGGTTTTGTGACAATTTTCTGCTTAAGTGTATCAAAAGATTTTTGTTTCTTTCCTCCCCACTGAAAGGGAACTTTAGAACCTGTTAAAGCATGTAACAGTGATGCAATCAAAGAAAACTGAGCAATAAATTTCCTCCAATACTGAATTGCACCTTTAAAACTTCTAACTTCATTCACATTCTGTGGTCTTGGCCACTTAACAATCACATTGATTTTAGCTAGATCTATTTTCAAACTTCCACCTCTAACTATGTAACTAAGATAATCCAGTGAAGTTTTCCCAAACTCACATTTGGAAAGTTTAAGGTACAATTTTTCCCTTGCAACACTTCAAACACCTACTTAACATGCCTAACATGCTCTTCCATACTGGAACTGAAAACCATAATATCATCTAAGTATATTATCACAAATTTATCAATGTATGGGTAGAATACATCATTCATAAGCTATATGAAACTTGTTGGAGCATTACACAAATCAAAAGGCATTACTAACCATTCAAATAGTCCTTGCCTAGTTTTGAATGCAGTTTTCTAGATGTCATTTTCTACTATGAGAATTTGATGATACCTACTTCTTAAATCTAACTTAGTGAAATAAACAACATTTTTCAATTGGTCAAGTAAATGATCTATCCTGGGAAGAAGATACCTGTTTTTAATTGTGATTTTGTTTAAGGCCCTAAAGTTGACACACATTCACCATGTCCCGTCTTTCTTAGGAACCAAAATTATGGGTGAACCACATGGAGATGAACTGGGTCAAATAAATCCTTTTTCAATCAATTCCTGGATTTGTTTCTTTATTTCTTCGTTCTCTATAACTGACATGCGATATATTCGAATAATAGGAAGAGGGGCATCAGACATCAATTGTATCTCATGTTGTATTTCTCGCTTAGGAGGAAGATGTTTTGGTTCTTTAAATAGACTTGGAAAAGATTCTACCACTTTAACCAAACTATCTTTAACTGAGACTCACAACTTGAAAAAGCATCCTGTTGATCCTTATGTTGTTCTTTTACAACCATGAGTACATATTTCTTACTTGAACTTATTAATTGCTTCATCTGATTAACTGAAACTAAATTCAAGTGTGATAAGAGTTTATTTGCCTTGACAATATATTCAATCCTATCTTTTCTTAAGGTGATATTTAGGCTCTTTCCTGTGAAACACTGCATCACGATCATAAAGATAAGGAATTCCTCGCACTACTCCAGATATGTTTACTGGAATCACATCTAAATATACTTCATCAATGTAATTAGTTGTTATGGAAAATTTTAATCGACACTACTTTGTGACATTAATCTGAGTCTCTTTATTTAGTCAACCTAGTGGGTATGGTCTTGGATGATTCTATGTCTCCAAACCCAATTCTTAACTAAATCTTCAGATATTAAATTTGCTTGTGATCCACTGTCAAATAATGTATCTATTTTCTTGTGCTTAGAAGTTATCCTTATATGAAATAATTCAACCCTTTTATCCTCATTTAGATGTTTTATGTTTGAAGAAGGTGCAAAAGTACTAGAACTTGAACCAGTGTCAGAAGTTTTACCTGTCGAAACCATTGCAGTTATTTTACCTTCATCACCTGAGTCGGAACCGAAATCTTGTTGGATTGTTGCATTAGCCTTCTTTTCACCTTTCTTCTTCTGGAACTTCTTCGGTCTAAGTTTTGGGTGAAGTTTCCAACATTTGGAATCATCATGTATGATCCTCTGGCAATGCATACAAGTAAGTCTTCCACTTTCCTTCTGATCTATTGCTAATCTCTTTCCCTTCAAATTGCTCTTCCTCTTGCTATCTTTGGAATCCTTGATTTCCAACTATTTGGATGGTTTCTTTGAAAACTTGAATGGTCTCCCACATGATTCAATATGTATGGCTTGAACACACACTTCATCAAAGTCATCAGGATTAAACATCAATAATGTATGTTGTAAATATGAATGTAAACTGCCAATGTACTTTAACAAAGTTTCACATGTATCCAATGGAATACCAAGTGCCAATGCTTTCTTCCTGAATTCCTGAGTAAACTCCTGAAATGTGCAATGCTAGCCAGGCAAGGCAAGGCCCAGGCTAAGGAAGTCCAGACCCACTGACGGGCGACTGAAAACATCATAAGTCTGGATGCATGGTGAAACTAAGTGTAAACAAGAGTGAATGATCATACGTGCAAACATCAAGTGCAGGATTCAGAAAACAGGAAAACATGCATGTGTGTGAAACAAGTCGCCACAATGGCGACCGTCAGTGAAAAAACAATGTCATGCATGCGACAGCAGTGAGATGCAAACGAAAACTGAAATGACGCTTCTACAAGCTAGAATACATCAAAACGACAACAAACGCTCACTGAAATCAAGCAGACAACACTCACACAAAGTGAAACACAAAAAGCAATAGAAACATAGTGCAAGACATGAAAAGCAGACTTACCATGAAACAACTAAGCTGAATGTGCCGAAGACTTCTAGATGTGGTGTGGGATGTCAAAGTTACAAGGTTGATGTGAGGAATGAGCTCTGCAATGTCCGACTGATGATTTTTGATAAGATCAAGGTTATGACGCACATGCCACAAATCTAGGAAAAAACGACACTTGGCGAGGGGTTTCTAAAATGATCTTTTCATGTAACCTCCAATTGCTAAAAATAGATCCCTAGATCTAGGGGTGCCTTTTGCATGCAAATTATGATAGTTCAGTCTCGGAGGGGACTGTGCAACCTGAAGGCACATGCAGTAGTTTGCAAGCCTAGGAGAGTGATTTGTGTAGTTTCTAGGCTGAGTAGAGCTAGCTGTCCCAGAGGGATTGCATAATTTATTAGAGGAACAAGTGACTATCTCCTAGGATTGCAAAATTCCTAGGCTGAGAAGTTGTCCTGGGATGAATTACGTTTTTTTTTAGAGGAAGATTGATAGGAAGCATTGCACAATTCTTGAGCTCAGCAGGTTGGCCAGGAGATTTGTGAAATTTTTAGAGGGAAGGTTGGTTCCCCTCTATAATTGCGCAATTTTCTGAGGGAGATGCTTGACTAGCACATTGTCTAAGTTTAGAAAGACAACTTGTGAGGGGAGAGAAGCAAACTAACATGCATAGGCTGGAAAGCTGCTGAAAAACCAATGAAGCCTATGCACTTGACAATGTGAGACATGCTGCTAGGATGGCTAGTAGGGAGGATCCAAAACGAAGCTAAGGAAAAATTTGGAGGTTGGTTGTAGCCACTACAAAACTTTACGACACACTGGTAGAACCCCAGCTCTCTAAGTGGATCTTGTTCATGAAAAGAAAGTCTAACACCTCCAGAAGTATTGTTCAATTCTCTATTTATCTTGGTTTCCACACTTGCTTGATTGTAAGATGTAGCATCTGCCAAGCTCTTGGTTGGTTGACACACATTCCAAGCCAAGCCAACACATTTTTTTCGATTGGGTATGAGGGGTATATTGGTGAAAAAGTAGTATGGTCGTCAGAGTTTTATTTTCATCTCTGGTGTTGCTCCGTTGCTAGCAAGCCTAAACAGTAACCCGACGGAGTCACGCAAGAACACAGGAATCGCTCTGCTACCAGCAAGCCTGGTCAGTACCCCGATGGAGTTACTTGCATCACATCTCTGTGAAGGAAGCCTTTCTATTCTTTCACCTTATTCATTTTTAATTTTTGAAATTTTTCACTTTTTCATTTTTTTTTCATAATTGTGCATAACACTTATTCATTTCAAAGGAAGAAGAGAGGTCTCGACTTATTGAGAGCAGAATAGGTTTTTCCTTTAGAGAGGGAGTTTATATATACCTCTGACATGCTTGTTAAGGTTTTCCCCCTCACCTTACTCTACTTGACTGAGTTCACAAGGGTTAACCAAAAAAAACCAACTAGAGTAGGTGACACTAGTTAGCGTACAAGCATTGTGTTTTCGCCAAGGTTCACTTCAAACAATTCAATTCAACCATTGATTCCCTACACGGTAACGCCATTGCTTGTCCTGACGATGAACCACACTTGTTGGTTTGAAACGCGTCGACATATATTTTCTGCATGTGATTTACGCTGAAATATTTCTTATAAATACATATTTTCCATCAACGTATCATGGACTAAAGATAACAATTTCTTCATACAGAGGAAAGATGACAAATAACCAAGTATTGATAACTGCATAAGTCCTCTTGTACTTTACCTAACTTGTTTCAAGAGTTGCACACGGTTGCATGTGAAACTAACCTACGAACATTAAAAAGCAAAAAAAATAAAAATCAAAAGCATAAGTAAATGTGTAAGAAAAGTGAGTGAGCAAACAAGCAAGCAAACAAACAAACATGCAAAGTAAGAAGCAAACATGCATGCAAGCAAACAAACCAAAAGAAAACACTTCTCCTACTCCTAGGCTAACAATGCATAGGTTTGCTTACGTAAAGTGATACTTCCAATCCAACCACCGGTGCATTGGTCAACCCATGTTGGTGAGGGCATGGTTAGCGAAAAGGACAGTTGTGTGAAACAAAAAACAAGAAAGATATAAAAATGAAGACAAACACACTCCGAGTTTAAAAGCATCCATAGAACATAAGTGAGTGAAAGCGAATGACATGCACTCTGTGGACATGCCATGGTGCTATGCAACAATGTGTTCATATGTTAAGTGTGTGCATTCTCTTGACTGTGACATGCAAGAAAATGTGAGAAAGGTAGACCACTTACATTGCGCAAGTGTGCTTGCTCTGTAAGATTCCTCCAATGCATGAGCGATGGTGCATGTAGTTCGAGTGGAGGAAGCATAATCCATGTGTGAAATTGATCTTCAATGTATACATATGAGTGATGAGGAGCCTTGGGTGTTTCAACAATTTCCTCATCGGAAGTGAAACCAACCTCGGGACAACAAGGTACTAACATAACCATTAGCTTGGGCTGAAGTGCCTCGACAGTCTGCGGGGTTTTGACTTCATCGACAGATAGATCAACATAGACCAACATCTTAGATAGATTGACAACAATTGAATCAATATCGTGATTGGATGAAGAAGTAGAGAGATCATGACAACCAAGATCAGAAAATTCAAGATGTTTGTTGACATCCTCATGATTTGATGAATCATACAGAGGGGTATATGAGAAGCAAGAATCTTCAACCTATGCGTTTCAAGAAAAATAAGATGAAAAATCAAGTGGATTTTCAATGAATGATTGGTCCTCTTCATTTTCAGATGATGGGTTGACATACGGTGTGTCCTGCGAATGATCGACAATAGGTGCATCTATGGACTGAGATACACATGAAAAATCAGGGATAGAAGGATAATCAAGGATGTCAGAAAAAATAGAGGAGGTATGGACAGACATGGATGGTCCTCTACATTCGCTGGATGCTCAAGCTCCCAATCATACTCTTCATGAATGACAGTGCATGTTGGTTATGCAACACCAACTCCGTCGGTGGCTTGATCCTCATTCACAACAAAGTGTAGAGTTCGAAATCGAAGAACACAAGACAATGTCATTTGGAGGATCATCCGAGTACAAATACAGAGGTTGAGGTACAAAATACATGTGATAACCCAATGGATTCGCAACCAAGCTTGTGCGAAAATCAGAAGGAGAGATGTTGAGAGGATTCGACGGTTGAACAGATATGTGAGCATGCTCTCCCACATCACTTTGTGATGGTGAAGTTGTTTGATGAAGAGACGAAGGACAATCACTTGTGACAGCAACCATGTATGTCTATGAGAAGTATGCTGAGTGGGGCTTGGACTTGAACTTTCTTTTAGGTTTAACGGATTTGGTAAGACAGTACTCAAATTTGTCTATGAGATACTGGAATTTCATTTGACTTTTCAGAGCATGAAACTACAACACACGGAAGTGTTCCAAAAATTCCATAGGCGATTCATGCAGGGCCTTCTATTATAGTAACAATTTTTTGTCAAGAGGTTCTGGATAAAAATGATGGAAAGTAGGTTCAATGAGATCAAAGAATTGGTCATGTGAGTGCATACTGCAAGGAGGCAGACTCTAGAATCACCGTTGTGGGGATTCATGAAGTGTGTATGATAGCACCATAGTGAACTCTTCTGCATAGAACTTGTCTGCATTCTCAAGGTGACATAGAAGCCTTCTAAGTACTTAGGCTAGGATACTTCACCTTCACCATCATGCGTGAATTCATACAAGAGATCAAAAAACTCCCTCGTTATGCTAAGAGGTTCGACATGCAATATACATCATGGAGGGATGAGTCTGATAGATTCATGATAGATGTGAAAAGGTTCAAAACAGGATGAGGACACAACTTGTCATCTGGTCCTCCTAGCGCCAAAATTTTGACGGTGTTAGACCCGCCAACATATGAGGGGATCTACTCGGTAAGAGGTCCCAGCTAGACCATAGAATGTTTGGTATAGGAGTCCTAGCAGTGGGTCGTACGGTATCACCTTGATCATGGTTGCGTGCAGAGGCAAGTAGGATGTCCCTGTTGGTAGTAAGGGTGTGACATGCACAGCAAGCCAAGGAAGGTGTATGAATGGATCTAACACATGGAAAGTGAGGTGAGTGCACCCTTTGGAAAAAACTTGTTAAAGCACATAATTAAGAAGGGAACATACGAGAAAATATGCCACACAAATTGGAAAGCAAGTAAGCTAACAATCCAAAGTGATTGTTAAACCAAAAACACATCTCAATAAGATTCATACATACTTATACAGAAAGAGTCCATACATGCATGCGTAAGCAAATAGATATATATATCATTAGAGTAAACAAGTTAGCTGAAATACAATAAAAACATATCATTAGAGTCCTGATATCGGAACGTTACAGTCACTGCCACATGCACCTCCAAAGAGATATACTAGCTCTGCACAATGGAGAAGCCAAGGCTTGTTACAATACTCCCCAAGCTTTCTCTAAGATACTCCTATCAGAAGCTTGGTTGAAAAAAATCCTCTACAATGAGTTATGAGGTACTATTTATAGCAAAGGGTGGGGTGACCCTTGACATTCCCCTTTGTGACTATTCATCTACCCTCATGACTCTTCAACTACTCTATGACTATTACATTCAACTATCGAAAATTGAACTTCCACTTGACAAGACGTTACATACAATCTACACATGTACCCATGTGAGACAAAATGGCTTAAGCAAGTCATGCAAGACATCACTAACACTCGGACTGTTGTGGTAAGACCAACTCTTCGACATCCTCATGTTGGTCGATGGTGGCAAATTGATGCCAAGCTTGGTCATCCATGATGGTGTCCGTGAACTCAATGGTGACATCCTACTGAGAGCAAACTCTTGCTTTTGTTACATCTGGGTACACTAATATGGCTCCTTTGTCCAACTCATCTGACATCATGCACATCACCGTCTTGAGTGCAGCTGGACCAGGAACATACTAATGCATAGTGTCTGTGTTGATGACCATGCACATCAACTTGTCAAAATACATGTTCATCTCTAGTTGGACTTGCTTCTTGTGTTCGTCTTGGTGAGTGTGCCAAATGGGTGCAATCGTATGCGTGTGCACAATGAAATCCATGCTGCTAAAAACCTTTGCATGTGATCAAAAACATTGCTCAACCTACTTGCTCCATGCCAGCTGCTGTATGGATCCGCAACTTGTATGGGCGCAGTTTCATGAGTCTGTGGATGTTGTGCCCCTTACTGTACCTATTCCTATTGAAATTCCTTCTCTTATCTGTGCAATTCTTGTTCTTCCTTGAGTTTCTGCTTTAGCACCCGCAACCCCTTCTATGTTCCTCTCTACCTTCGCGTGATCCTCTTGTTGCGTTGCTGCCTCATAGCCTCAATATTCAAAGCTGCTTTAATCACAAGTGGATCTACTTGAGCTTGTAACTTTATTCTGCCTCTGGGCTGTCAACAACCCTCCTCTTGCATTTGTCACATGTAGGTGTCCTACCTTCTACTACTGCTGATGGTGCTACTCGTTGTGACACCGCGACCATTTCATCTTTATATCCTTGTCCATGAACAACTTGATGTCTTCATAGATAGGCAAGTTCATAGACACTTGATCATCTGCATCCCCAATTGTGCTATGAATGGTGTCTTCGACTCTTCTCTCTTGGAAGCCATTGTACCTATGTTGTTGAGGCAGATGAACACCTATAATACATGGAGACATAGCAACACTCATGACAAGAAATTTGTTAGTCAAAAACCCATACAAATTGGATTACTAACATGCAACATACATGTGTGACTATATTTGAAGTTTGTGTAATTTTCACCGGGAGGTTGGGAGATTGACTATCAAAACTGCGCAAGGCACAGTCCAACCTAACCTGACGAGGACTGAAACTATGCAATACATAATTTTAGTAAACAGTGACATGCAAACCAACAAACTGAATTGCGCAGTTTCTGGGGCCAACAAGGCACTGCTTCCCAGAATTGCGGAATGCAAACCTGGAGGTCAGTGCTGGGCCAAACTTGCGCAATTTTTGGAGGGAAGGCAGAGCCTTCACTTCCATAAATACACAATGCTAGTAGGGCAAGGCAAGGCCTGGGCTAAGGCAGCCTAGACCCGTTGACGAGCGACTAAAAACATAAGAAGTCTGGATGCATTGTGAAACTGAGTGTAAAAAAGAGTGAATGATCATACATACGAAAAACAAGTGCATGATTCAGAAAACATGAAAACATGCATGTGTGTGAAACCAGTTGCCGCAACGGCGACTGTTGATGCAAAAAAAGTGTCATGCATGCCACAAAAGTGAGGTGCGAACGAAAAATGAAACGGTGCTTCTATACGATAACATACATCAAAATGACAACTAGCGCTCACTGAAATCAAGTAGACAACACTCACACAAAGTGAAACACAAAAAGCGACAGGAGCATAGCACAAGACATGAAAAATAGACTTACCCTGAAAGAACTAAGCTAAAAGTGCCAAAGACTCCTGGATGTGACGTGGGAAGTCAGAGCTACAACGTCGATGTGAGGAATGAGCTCTGTAGTATCCGGTTGATGAGTTTTGATAAGATCGAGGTTATGACGTGCATGCTACAAATCTAGGAAAAAAGCAACACTTGGTGAGAGGTTTCTAAAATGATATTTGCATGTAAGATCTAGCTGCTAAAAATAGATGCCTAGATCTAGGGGTGCAATTTGCATGCTACTTTCTGCTATTTCAGGAAGAGCATCCCATGCATGCAAATTAGGATAGCTAAGTCCCGAAGGGGACCAGTCAACCTGAAGGCACATGTAGCAGTTTGTAAGACTGGGAGAGGGATTTGTGAAGTTTTTGGGTTGAGCAGAGCTGGATGTCCTAGAGGAATTGTGCATTTTCTGGGAGGAACAGGTGACCGTCTCCGAGGATTGCGTAATTCCTGGGCTGAGCAGCTATCCTGGGATGAATTGCGCAATTTTCTAGGGGAGCTACTTGGCCAACACATGTTCTAAGTCCAGAAAGACAGCCTGTGAGGGGAGAGAAGAAAACTAAAATGCACAGGCTAGCAAGCTACTGAAAAACCAATGAAGCCCATGTACTTGACAATGCAAGACATGTTGCTAGGATGGTTGGTAGGGAGGCTCCAAAATGAAGTTAAGGAAAAATTTTGAGGGTGGTTTTAGCTGCTAGAACAAGCCTCAATACCTCGCCTTGATAAACTCAGATCCTTCAATTAGGGTTGCTTTTGAACAAACTGGTTGCATCAGATTTTGTGAGAAGATACAAGGTTACAGTGTTTAGCTGACCAAAGAGTTTGGTTTAAATTTCACCAGGGTAGATGTTAATATTTGGGAGTTGACTTTTCTAGTGTCAGATGTCACCATTTTAGTTGCTACATAAATTTCTCTACAAGGAGAACAACAGTTCAAGGGTATGCCTCTAGACATAGTAAACTATTAGGATTTCCTAAATACAAAATACAAAAATAAGAAATATGGAGTTATTGTGCCAAGGGAATATCTACTATAACTTTACAACAAACTTCTTAAGGTCTTCCACAGATATTTCACTTGTTAAGTCAGATTTGGGAGAATTTATCAGTATCATTTCAGGCTACTAATGCATTTCGTCGGAAAAATCCCTTTGAGTATGATTCTCTATTTGTTCAGAATCCTTGGTAAGATTGCAGACAAGGTTAAATATAAGAAAATTCAAGTAGAGCCTAATATATTTCATTTCTCTTTGAATAAATTGTTAGTGCTGGAAGAATTGAAAAAGAGAAATAAGACATGTCAGACATTCATAGATTCATCCAAGGTTACAATTGAGTTTCCAAATAGCCCATGGAGTAAAAAGGATACACCTTCATCTGTGGTGAAGGATATTCCATCAACAATGGAGAGTTTACTAAAATTTCCACCAACTTCAATTCATCCATTAGACCAGAAAAAGGGTAAGAAACTTCATTTTTCTCCTGAGGTGGTGGAATTTTCTAAAAAGGCACTCACAACAGTTGCTGTGAATAAATTTCCCATGGAGTAGACACCTGAACAATCAACTGAGGTTTTGGTATACCATACCAAAGGATGTTGTTTCAGATCACAAGGATAAAGAGATTGTAGAACTGTAGGAACAACTGAAAAGGGCTCTCTTAGCCATTTCCCAGCTACAACATGCCAATAGGGAGTTGAAGACTGTTTTGGAGAAGACATCTAAATTTGATGAAGTAGAACCAATGATGAAAATAATTCCATCTTCCACTAAGTCAAAGGGTAAAGAAAAGGCAACAACAAAGAATTTTCAAAAGTTAGAGACCTCATCAGCAAGAATTCATGTAATTAGGTCTTCAGCCAGAAAGTTGCAGCTACAAAAGGAAGAGTCATTGAAAGAAGAGAATAAGGTTGAGGTGGCTGAAGGGAATCACACTTTCCATAGGCTAAGGAAGCAGTTGAAGAAAGATAAAAATGAGATCACTAGGCTTAAGAAACAAGATGAAAGGGACAAACAAAAGATACATGATCATTTGAACATGTGTGAGCCAGCATTGTTTCAAGCCAAGTATATAATGAAGAGAATTCTTCCCTTGCATAGACAACTCCAAGAATGTTTGCAGGGAAAATCTCACCTTGAAGAATAAGTTGAGGGCTATAAAGCAAAAATTGTAGGAAAATCAAAAAGAAGAAAGAGGAAATTTGGACTTTTTGGCTAAGGCAACAAAGGTTTGAATTTGGATAGGAAATTAACACAATTTTTTCTTTTTGCCTTTATGTTTGAAGGACATTAGCCTATATAATGAAATCCTCCAAAGTTTGGAATTATTTTGTAAAAGGGCAGGTGACAAATTAACACAACGAAGTTGTTGTGCTACTTTCAGAACATTAAAATTCAATGAAAATATCAGGGTTTTGCTGCCATTTACTGTGTATTGAGGCTCAAGGAGGTTGTTGAGACCCCAGTACTTAGTCAAAACTATGTAGGTCCAAATGCGTTGCACTTTTGTTGTATGTGATGTTTTTTTATGATGGGGGGTTTGCAGTATGAAAACAACTTATTCATAGGGTGTCTGATGATGTGGGAGTTGTTTTATACTTTTTTGGGTCATCAAGAACTATAGAGCATGATCAGGAGCTTGCAAACCATCAATTCGTTACACTTTTATTATTGTGTTTTTGTTGAAGAAGGAAGTAGCGCACCGATGTTGCTACGCTTCCACACAATCAACATTTTGACTTTGTAATTTGAGTCTAAACCTTATCAAATCAATTTTTTTGGTCATGGAAAATGTCTTGAAGTGATTTGGGAGGTTAGAGCATCATTTTTATGTATATATTTAATGTAATTTGTTTAAGAATTTCTTAGTCAAAACAACTTCCTAGTTTCTAGAGAGTAGTTCTACATTCACTGTTGAAGGTAGAAAATGAATATTTTTGAGGAAATTTGGTTGCTAAAGGAAGGAACTATGTTGTTTTTTGATCTATATATGATGTATTTTTTACTAAGAAAGGGGTTGGTTAGGGTTAAAGAAAGAAGACATTGTGCATTGTAAATTTTCATTAAATTTCGGTGAATGATGAAGTATGAAGTCTACTTTTTTAGGGATTCATGCATCAATTTCTTATGGTGATGTTTTCTCCTGTGTATGTGAGTTTGTCTCTTGTTATAATCATGCTTGATTTGTTATGTTTCATGTTTAGTTAAGAAAAATTTATTTTAGAATTCACTTTCTAAGTGCTCTTTTATGGCTCACTAAACATTTAGTGTTTTTCCTCTATTGTGATATCTAAAATTCATCCTTAGCTAGATGCTTTAGATGTTATCAATTCCACTATTCCTCTGCTCACATCTCTACAACGAATTTTGACAAAAAAAACCTTAAGGCTTGCCTACCTTGCCCATGTTTAAGGATTACTCATTTTCTCCATCATATCACTGAAAATAATTAGCTCCATATGAATCCATGCCCAATGGATTTTACCACTTTCCTGCCATCAAATGTTAAACCTATTCCTCTTTGATCCTAATACCTAGCCTAAGACCTCAAAATATAGATTCATATAGAGAGATCCCTCTTTGAAACTGGAAGTGCTAGATTCCAATTTTAAAGTGGTTTATGGTTACCTTTGGGTTCCTCTCCTCGGCCTGGAGGAATTACAAAGTGATAACAAAAGTCATCCTGAGTGAGAGCATGTACACATGGTAAATATGAGGTGTCTTAGAATAGCCCACAAATATCCCCCTCTCTGCAATGGGATCCAACTTTTTCTTGTTATCTTTGGAGACATGACAATAGACTATGGATCCAAAAATGCGAAAGTGGGAGGCATATGGCTTCCTCCAAGTGAAAGCTTCCTCAGGTGAAATCATTCTAAGAATTTTGTTAGGGATCCTTTTCTGCAAGTAAAAAACTGTATTGCAAGTTTCTTCCAACAAGGATAATGACAATCCATGGTCATGCAACATTTCTCTAGAAGCTCCTACAATACTTCTATTTTTCATATATGCAACCGCATTTTGCTTTGGGTTGCGGGGTGCAATCAACTCCCTTCTAATACCCTCCTTGGCATATAATTCTTTGAAGGCATTAGATACATACTCTCCTCCATTATCAATTCTCAAGGATTTAATTTTCTTTCCAGATTCATTTTCAACTAAGTCCTTAAATTAAACAGACTTGGAATAAACCTCATGTTTCTTATTTATGAAATATATCCAACACTTTCGGGAAAAATCGTCTATGAATATCACATAATACATGTGATTTCTAGCTAATAATGTGGATAATGGTCCACATACAACTAAGTGCACTCGCTCCACGATGGCTTCAACTCTGTTATCTCAACCCTCGAAGGAGGATTTAACATATTTTCCAAAAGTGCATCGCTTGCAGACATCCTTTTTATCAAGGGTTCATTTTGGAAGTCCAATGGTGGCCTTTTGCATTATTTTCAAAGCTCCATGGTGTAGATGTCTCATGCACCTATTCTAGAGCTCTAAAACATCTTCGCCTTGAACATGTTCTACCTTGCTACTTAATGCAACACATGCATCCACCTCTAGCTTGTATAGGTTTTTAACTCCAACACCAATTTGTTTTACTTGTACTCTAGCAACATGCTTCAAATAAGCCTTACCTTTTCTAAACACCACACCATATCCTATGTCTTGAAGTACAACTACAAAAACTAGATTTTTCTTCACACTAGGACCATAGATTACATTCTTTAGGTGAATATTGGAGCTTGATTCCCTCTTAAAGGTGACAATTATAATCCCTTTGGTACTATACCTTCCATCATCTCCAAGCTCTATGTGTAATTGTAGGTCCTTCTCCTCTAAGATCTTGAAGAACTCCTTATTTCCTATCATATGAAGTGAAGAATCAAAGTTTGAGTACCATACACTACCTCATACAATAACGTTCATGCATGTAATGAGGATGAAATCCAACTCAAATTGTGATGTGAAAGCATCTTCTCTTGTTCCTGTTGAAGGCTTCTTACTGGATTTCTTGTGTGGACACTTGGTTGCATAGTTTCCATACTCATGGTGGTGAAAGCATTTAATTTTATTAAGGTCTTTCTTCTTGCCATGGTTCTAGCTGGATTATGCCTTTCCTTGTGCTATATTTCCTTTGTGTTTCTTTCCTTTACTTGCTAAAGAAAATTTTTCTTCCTCGTCGGTTCTAGACGTGACTCCATCTATAATGTTTCTTCTAATCTCCTCCTACACGAGGTCATACCAAAGTCTCTCCCAATATGGGAGCTTGTTTCTTCCATTAATTGAATCTCGATAATTGTGCCAAGACTTTTGATGACCAAGGAGTGCTAATCTCACAAGTTTAGATGGAGGCACAGTTTCTCCAACTCCTCCAAGTTCACCTCTCACCTAAGTGAATCTCGATAGGTATTTAACAATAGTTTTACTTTTATTCATTCAAATGTTCCTGAGCTTATCTATCCATGCGAGCTTCCTAGCATGACTGCTTCCTTCAAATAGGATTTTGAGAGCTTCCCATATTAAAAATGTAGTCTATTAATTCCATGGAAATTAGAAACCACATGGTCTTTGACTCCCTCTTGATTAATCCTCCTAAATTTTGGTGTGTCTTTCTTCCACTGAGCCAATTGTTGTGCATTTGCTGTTGCTGGTTTTGGAATATCAATTTGTGTGTACTCCAATACTCCATTGTCATCCAACACAACTTCCATCCCGTATTTCCAAGCACAAAAAATTGAATTTCCCTCCAATGCATACTAAAGCGTTAATCCATTGAAAGAAATTATTCTTACATTGAAGAAATAGATGCACCTCAAATATGTTATTCAAAATTTCTTTGAGAGATGACCAGGAACCTAGTCTCTATGCAATTTCCAATAGCTCTGGTACCATGTAGGAATAACTCAAAATTTTCAACTGTTAATGAAATAAACCTCAAATCAATAGACACAAATTTCTTCTACGAAATTCTGTGGAAGAAAAACTGACAATAGAAGCACATGCAATCATTCAATCACAATGAACACAATTTTGAATAGGAACCCAACTAGGAAAATCCCCTCCTTCATTTGTATTATATTAGATGAGAACAATGATTTGTAACAACGTTTGCTTTAATGCTTGAAGCTCAATATGCATTTTAATATTGATCTCCTCCTATCTCCGCTCTGGCCAATATTTAGCCAAAATAGGTTTGTTGCTTCCTCCTATTTCCTTGTGTAATTCTTGCTCCTAAAGAATAGGGAAATCTCCTATTTCCTTGCGCAAATAAAAGAGAATTAGCTTAAGTACTACATGTACACACTTTACACTCACTAGTATACAATGATAATTACAATGTGCCTCTTCCGTCCAACTCCATTAGGCAATTCGAATTACATGCATGACTAGGGCTATTTTTAGTACATTGACTAGTTAAATGAGAGTTAGTTGAGTTTCCAATAGTTAAACTACTTAATTTAACTCATACTGACTCTATTCTGGAGTAGAGGTTAGATAACTAGATAACTCTTTATATATAGATCTTAGCCACCAACTTGCACATGACTCTACTTCTAGCCCACAAACTCGAATTGACTGGCTTAACTGAGCGATTTGGCCATGTCGCTCATGCTAACTGCCTGACAAATCATCTTGCTAAAGTGGTAATTCAAATTTCCTCATTTGACTAAGGCACAAGCCAAATGAAGCCTTTTCTTGTTACAATTTAACACTTGTGATTGTTGGAGATGGATGCTTGAATTTGCACTGTAGATGGCCCTCTATGTCAACCAAATGAGCATCCAAGCTAACAAGACAAAACCGTTGGTGGCATTAGACTCATTGAATTTAATTAAGAAAAGAGACAATTTCATTGAAGTCCCCATGTAATTCCTTTAGGAACCTGCCCAGGATTTGCTAATGGAGGGTAATGGAATTGAGATATTGGCTCAGTCATCCCTTGGATGATCAAGTTCAACAACCTAGTTGGCTACTTCATCTTGGATTTCAAAATCAAAGTACTCTTGGTGATGAAGTGTGTGTTCAAGACATGCATATTGAATTAGGTGGAAAATCATTCAAGTTTTCACAGAAACCATCAAGATAGTTGGAAATCAAGGATTCCAAAGACAACAAGAAGAAGCAAAATTTGAAGGGAACGAGATCAGTGACAAATCAGAAGGAAATTGAAAGACCTACTTGTACTCATTTCCAGAGGATCGGACATGTTGAGTCCAAATGTTGGAAACTTCACCCAAAATTCAGACCAAAGAAGTTCTAGAAGAAGAAAAGTGAAAAGAAGGCTAATGCAGCAATCCAACAAGATTTGGGTTCCAACTCAGGTGATGAAGGTAAAATAACCGCAATGGTTTTGACAGGTAAAACTTCTGACACTGGTTCAAGTTCTAGTACTTTTGCACCTTCTTCAAACATAAATCATCTGAATGAGGATAAAAGGGTTGAATTATTTCATATAAGGATAATTTCTAAGCACAAGAAAATAGATACATTATTTGACAATGGATCACAGGAAAATTTAATATCTGAAGATACATGATCTAAAATTGATCATAAACTAAAACTGAAGTAGAATTTATTAATTGCCAACAGTGAATTGATTGTTAACCTTAAGTGATGAATATGGAAGACTGAAGGAAAGCAGTTATTTTAAGACTTAAGAAACATAATTAAGCATTAATTTGTAGTAAGAGCAAAGATAGAAGACAACAAACATTGATTACGGAGTTTGTCCCTGATGGACTATGTCTCTGGGTCCTCTTTTAAGATGGGCGCTCGCTTTATTAGGATTGATCGAAAGAGGTTGTTTACACAAAAAAACACCAGACTGAATGTGCACGTAGGAACTTCTGGTCTCTGTCAATAGAAATATTTCTCTCCTATCTTTCCAACACCTATCTCGGTTCCCGATTCTGCCTCCAGACGACCAAGATAAGTTGAAAACAATAATTGCCTCTCTGGCTCAGCATCTTCTTACAAGACTCAAAATCACTCTCTCCCCTTCACCATGAACAAAAGGATGAATTTATAGTGAAATGGGTTCATTCGAGGCCCCTTAGGCTCAGATAGGCATGTATGGGTTGCATTAAAAGTTTGTTGGCCTCAGACTTATCACATTGTGACATTTACATGGTGATAGGATAAGAATTTATGAAAAACCAACATAAAAACCCAAAATAGAACTTAGGTTATAACAAATCTGCTTGCGGTCTAGTAACGATGTGGAATTGGTTGACTTCGCCCATGTGAACAGGGTGGTCTAACCATTAAATGCCACCTTGTAGGTTTAGTTTCTGGTGGTTCTAACTACAGGCACGGTCTATTCAACTTGCATGTGACAACTGTGCTGCTACAGTTATCATAATTGCATTCACAAAGTCGGGTCTGTTCATTTGCATGGCGTTCTTCCTTACCCACATGGTTATGCTTGTCTAATTGTTCACATGTTGCCCTCCGTCGACGGTTAAGTATGTTCTCCGCTGCAGTGAAGGCTAACTGTGGTTATCCAAGCGGTGTTCACATGAAACCTGTCTTCTGCTGTGGTCTCCAAACCTGCACGGTTTAGGGGTGTTACCGTTTCCCCCCTGTTGTATTCAGATTCTCACCAGTTCCACTGCGGTTAGAGCCCAGGGTTATGGATTGTGTATGTTGTATTGCATAGTTCTTTTTTATTAAAGTTCGGATAATGGGTTTTTACAATGATTTTAGTGCATAGGTTTATAACATGTTTTTTTACCATAGTTTTGGTTCTAGATATTAGTTTAGGAATTAGGCTTAGGCTTAGGTCATTACAAAATATCTTGCCACCATAGATAAAGCCCATTACAACATCTTTGTCACAATATGACATTTAATCATTAACACCATGACGACAACTTGGACCATATCCACCATGAAGAGGTAACCAACACCTTGAAGAACTGAAGACACTGGCGAAGCTGACAAAGTGATCCAGGTTGATGTTGGTGGCCACCCACCTATCCCATTTGGACCCCCACAATTTTCTCTTCCATCTTTTTCAGTTTCCTAAATTGTAGCACAGTTTACTATTTTTAGCAGTTTTTCAGGTCCTGAACTTTCGGAGCCGTTTTGAGGTCCTAAACGACGTTTTTTGGGAAATCTGGGGGCAACATGGGTCCATGAACCGATGTTGCCCTTCCCAAAGTGGTATTTCTCGAATAGATCTTTCTAACGAGCTATCACACGCGTCAAACGGAGATCGTATGCCAAAGTTACGACCCCGGGAAATTGATGTACCAATTTACCCAAAACGGGGCCCACAATTTGGCGTTTCATCTTCTAGGGGTAGGTTTTGGAATGTGAAGGGTTTTCCATTGTTTCTCAACAATAAATAGGCCTTCGAGCCTCATTGTAACACAGTTCGGAACAGTTCAGAGGCATGTAGCCGCCACATCTCTTCTTAGAGATAACCTACCATCGCCCTAGCAGGTTTATTTCCATTTTCTGGTTGTAAGCATATTTCGGTATTTTCCATTAATGAAATGAAGTATTATTTCCGCTGCATCTTTGTGTATATGGTTATCTCTGCAATTTGTTGCTTTCCTGTCTAAGTTTGGATCATCCTACTCCTCCTCCTTCGTCACTTTGACATCTACCTCCTCCTCCTCCTCCTCCTCCGTCACTTCGACTTCTGCCTCCTCCTTCGCCTCCTCCAATACTTCAACATCTGCCTCCTCCTCCTCCTCTACCTCCACCACCTCATCTACCTCCTCCTCCAACTCCAACTCCTCCTCCTGCACCACCTTCACCATCTCCTCCACCACGTAAACCTCTGTCACCTCCTACACCAACACCATCACCTCCTCCTCCGCCTCCACCTCCACCACCTCCTCCTCCACAGCCACCACCTCCA
>APFE031395991.1:158240-179123 GCA_000404065.3 Pinus taeda | reverse complement strand
TGCCAAAGTTACGACCCCGGGAAATTGATGTACCAATTTACCCAAAACGGGGCCACAATTTGGCGTTTCATCTTCTAGGGGTAGGTTTTGGAATGTGAAGGGTTTTCCATTGTTTCTCAACAATAAATAGGCCTTCGAGCCTCATTGTAACACAGTTTGGAACAGTTCAAAGGCATGTAGCCGCACATCTCTTCTCAGAGATAAGCTACCATCGCCCTAGCTGGTTTATTTCCAATTCTGGTTGTAAGCATATTTCAGCATTTTCCATTAATGAAATGAAGTATTATTTCCGCTGCATCTCTTTGTTTATGGTTATCGCATCTCTGTATTTATGGTTATCTCTGTAATCTATTGCATTCCTATTTAAATCCGGATCACAAAGTTGAAGATGACCTGAACTCTCTGGATACACTGGACTGACAAGATCCTCCTGGATCAATCCTCTCCACTTGAAAGCTTTTGGACCACAAAAGTTTGATTTACGCAGATACCAGGTGAGGGTACAACTACCTCACTCTTTCAATCTCCATCCACCTTGCCTTGCTCAGATTCATGACCTTGAGTCCCACTCGAAGATATTTAACATCTCGATGCCTTTAAGATCGAATTTTCCTGTCCAAGATGGTATCTTCCTGCAACTCATTCATATACTCAGGTTCCAAATCATCAATGGTCGGAATCTGTGTATCTTCCTTGGGATACATGATCATCAAAGGTTCATACAACCTCAGATTTTCCACATGTACAACTAAGTAAATACACATGTAAGGAGGTAAATTTAATCAAAAAGCATCATTTCCAATCTTTTCCACAATCTTGAAAGGGCCATACTCTAGGTTTCAGTCTCTTACCTTCTCCTTTCAACCTGTCTTTACTAATATACAACCATACCTGGTCCCCGACTTGAAAATGTTGATTGACTCGATGCTTTTCATGAAGCATTTTGTACTTGGCCTGACTCTTCTATAACTAATCTTGCATTGCTTCATGTATCTATTGTATCCGTTGAATCAACTTAATTGCCTTGTTTGCATCATCATGTTCACCCACTTTATCCTCTTCACTGAACATGAAATCCATAGGTCACTTTGGTAGATACCCAAAACATGTTTCAAATGGTGATCGATTATTCGAAGAATGTAAGACTCGATTGTAAGCATGTTGCACATAAGGTAAAGAGTCATCCCATAATGTAGGATGTTTACTGCAGTAACCTTAGAGAATATGTATCATTGTCCTGTTCACTACTTCTGCCTGTCCACCAGTATGTGGATGATAAGTTGTGCTCTTCTTCAACTTTGTGTCCATGAGTCTCCACAAAGTGGACCAAAACTCTCCTACAAAATGAGTGTCTCGATAAAAAATAATGGAATTAGGTAACCCAAAATGAACCCATACCTGTTCGAAGAACATCTTTATAGTCTATTCAGTAGTCACTTGCTTTTTTCACGGAACAAGAATGCACATCTTGCTGAATCTATCAACCACAACATACATCTAATCATGCCCTCTCCTGGACATAGGAAGTCCTGTAACAAAATCCATGGAAATGTTGTCCCATGGTCGCAAAGGAACTGGAAGTGGCATGTACAAACCAATCTTTCAATTGCTTGGCTTGCTGGTCAAACACATCACACATCCCTTAATGTACTTAACAATTGTTTCATACATGTGAGGCTAGTAACAATCCCTTTGAATTTGTGCCATTGTTTTGCTTACTCCAAAATGTCCTAAAATGAGAGAAGAATGTGCTTCCCGAATGACATGTGCTCTTTCTGTTTGTGGTATGCACAACTTACCCAGATGATATAACAACCTATCATGAATATGATAATTGATTTCTTCCACTTGAGAACCATGAATTAGTGATTCATAAATATCTTTGAAATCAACATCTGTACTATATTGTTATATATAAATTTCATGTTTTAAAGAATTATTTTGCAACACTACTAAAGCATTCAAAGATTGTCTAGACAACATATCAGCTACTTTGTTTGTGACACCTTTCTTGTACTTAAATACTAAGTGAAATTGCTGAAGAAATCCCATCCATCTATAATGACGATATTGCTGCAACATAGTTTGCGACTGAAGGTACTAAAGCAGTCGATGATCTATGTGAAACACTGTTTCCTTACCCATTAAATAATGTTTCCATTTCTTAACACTTTCAACCAAAGCAAACAGTTCTTTATCATATGTTAGATAATTCATTACTGCCTTAGAAAAAGTTTCAGAATGAAAAGAAATTGTTTTCTTTTTGAAGTAAGACTGCACCCATTGCATAACCACTAGCATTTGTTTCAATTTCAAATGGCTGTTGAAGATCTAGTAAATCTAAGATTGGTTTTGTGACAATTTTCTGCTTAAGTGTATCAAAAGATTTTTGTTTCTTTCCTCCCCACTGAAAGGGAACTTTAGAACCTGTTAAAGCATGTAACAGTGATGCAATCAAAGAAAACTGAGCAATAAATTTCCTCCAATACTGAATTGCACCTTTAAAACTTCTAACTTCATTCACATTCTGTGGTCTTGGCCACTTAACAATCACATTGATTTTAGCTAGATCTATTTTCAAACTTCCACCTCTAACTATGTAACTAAGATAATCCAGTGAAGTTTTCCCAAACTCACATTTGGAAAGTTTAAGGTACAATTTTTCCCTTGCAACACTTCAAACACCTACTTAACATGCCTAACATGCTCTTCCATACTGGAACTGAAAACCATAATATCATCTAAGTATATTATCACAAATTTATCAATGTATGGGTAGAATACATCATTCATAAGCTATATGAAACTTGTTGGAGCATTACACAAATCAAAAGGCATTACTAACCATTCAAATAGTCCTTGCCTAGTTTTGAATGCAGTTTTCTAGATGTCATTTTCTACTATGAGAATTTGATGATACCTACTTCTTAAATCTAACTTAGTGAAATAAACAACATTTTTCAATTGGTCAAGTAAATGATCTATCCTGGGAAGAAGATACCTGTTTTTAATTGTGATTTTGTTTAAGGCCCTAAAGTTGACACACATTCACCATGTCCCGTCTTTCTTAGGAACCAAAATTATGGGTGAACCACATGGAGATGAACTGGGTCAAATAAATCCTTTTTCAATCAATTCCTGGATTTGTTTCTTTATTTCTTCGTTCTCTATAACTGACATGCGATATATTCGAATAATAGGAAGAGGGGCATCAGACATCAATTGTATCTCATGTTGTATTTCTCGCTTAGGAGGAAGATGTTTTGGTTCTTTAAATAGACTTGGAACAGATTCTACCACTTTAACCAAACTATCTTTAACTGAGACTCACAACTTGAAAAAGCATCCTGTCGATCCTTATGTTGTTCTTTTACAACCATGAGTACATATTTCTTACTTGAACTTATTAATTGCTTCATCTGATTAACTGAAACTAAATCCAAGTGTGATAAGAGTTTATGTGCCTTGACAATATATTCAATCCTATCTTTTCTTAAGGTGATATTTAGGCTCTTTCCTGTGAAACACTGCATCACGATCATAAAGATAAGGAATTCCTCGCACTACTCCAGATATGTTTACTGGAATCACATCTAAATATACTTCATCAATGTAATTAGTTGTTATGGAAAATTTTAATCGACACTGCTTTGTGACATTAATCTAAGTCTCTTTATTTAGTCAACCTAGTGGGTATGGTCTTGGATGATTCTATGTCTCCAAACCCAATTCTTAACTAAATCTTCAGATATTAAATTTGCTTGTGATCCACTGTCAAATAATGTATCTATTTTCTTGTGCTTAGAAGTTATCCTTATATGAAATAATTCAACCCTTTTATCCTCATTTAGATGTTTTATGTTTGAAGAAGGTGCAGAAGTACTAGAACTTGAACCAGTGTCAGAAGTTTTACCTGTCGAAACCATTGCAGTTATTTTACCTTCATCACCTGAGTCGGAACCGAAATCTTGTTGGATTGTTGCATTAGCCTTCTTTTCACCTTTCTTCTTCTGGAACTTCTTCGGTCTAAGTTTTGGGTGAAGTTTCCAACATTTGGAATCATCATGTATGATCCTCTGGCAATGCATACAAGTAAGTCTTCCACTTTCCTTCTGATCTATTGCTAATCTCTTTCCCTTCAAATTGCTCTTCCTCTTGCTATCTTTGGAATCCTTGATTTCCAACTATTTGGATGGTTTCTTTGAAAACTTGAATGGTCTCCCACATGATTCAATATGTATGGCTTGAACACACACTTCATCAAAGTCATCAGGATTAAACATCGATAATGTATGTTGTAAATATGAATGTAAACTGCCAATGTACTTTAACAAAGTTTCACATGTATCCAATGGAATACCAAGTGCCAAAGCTTTCTTCCTGAATTCCTGAGTAAACTCCTGAACATTCTGCCCCTTAGCTTGCCTCAAATGCTACCAATCAATAACAACTTGTTGCATGTGTCCCAAAGGATAGAATTGTTTCCTGAGAGATTTTTAAAACTTAGACCATGAAGATATGACTTTACCATTCTGCTTTACATATGTTTGAGTTTTACTTTCCCACAAGATTAAAGATGTTCCCCCCATTCTAAGCGTAGCTAACTGAATTTTCGTTTTATCATCAGGAATGTTCTGAATATGACAATACACTTCTAACTACTTAATCCAGCTATCTAACTTTTCAGGATTCATTTTGCCATCGTAAATAGGTAGCTCAAATTTTACATCAACTTTCAAAAGAGATGTTTTCTTAGGTTTCTTGTTTATTTAAGAATCTGAACTAGAAGAAGATGATGATGATGATGATGATGGAGATGATGGAGGAAAATAAGGTTTATCAGCCTTGCCTTTTCCCTTGTCTTGCTTCGATGTCTTGAAGAAGAAGCTGCGTCTCTCACCTTCTTATCTTCGTAGAGTTCTCCCAAAATTTGTTGCTTGCTCAAAAACACTTTCTAAAACTGTTCCTCGCTAATCTTCTCTTTAGGAGTTTCACTTGCATCAGATCCTGTCATGGTCAATTTATGAGCGACTTTTTGCTTTCCAATCTCTGGATCAAACTCCTCAAGTGTTCCTTCTCCACATCGCGACTTAGACCTCGTTAACATTCACTAGCAAAAATTATACAAAACACAACCTCCTCTGACTCCAAATTATATGATCTGAAATCGATCATAAACTAAAACTGAAGTAGAATTCATTAATTGCCAATAATGAATTGATCGTTAACCTTAAGTGTTGAATGTGGAAGATTAAAGGAAAGTTATTGATTTAATACTTAATCAATAACTTAAGAAACATAATTAAGCATGAATTTACAGTCAGAACAAAGATAGAAGACAACAAACATTGATTACAGAGTTTGTCTCTCATGGACTACATCTCTGTGTCCGCTTTCAAGATGAGTGTCTGCTTTATTAGGATTGATCGGAAGAGGTCATTTACACAACAAAAACACTAAACTAAATGTGCAATCAGGCACTTCTGGTCTCTGTTAACATAAATCTCTCTCTCCTAGCTTTCCAATTACTGTCTTGGTTCCCAATTCCGCCTCGAGATAACCAAAATACACTGAAAACAATAACTGCATCTAACTCAACATCTGCTTACATGACTCAAAATCACTCTCTCCCCTTCACCATGAACAAAAGAATGAATTTATAGTGAAATGGGTTCATTCGAGGCCCCTTAGGCTCAGATAAACATGTATGGGTTGCATTAAAAGTTTGTTGGCCTCGGACTTATCACATTGTGACATTTACATGGTGATAGGATTAGAATTTAAGCAAAACCAACATAAAAACCCAAAATAGAAATTAGGTTATAACAAATCCGCTTGCGGTCAGGTAACGGCGTGAAATTGGTTAACCTCGCCCATGTGAATAGGGCGGTCTAACAATTAACTGCGACCTTGCAGGTTTAGTTGCCGGTGGTTCCGGCTACCGACACGGTCTATCCAACTTAAATGTGCCAACTATGATGTTGTGGTTATCATAAATGCATTCCCAAAGTCCCAACTGTTCATTTGCCGAGCGATCTTCCTTACCCACGTGGTTGCGCTCGTCCGACTGTTCACATGTTGCCCTCCGCCGATAGTTAAACCGGTTCTCTGCTGCGGTGAAGGCTGGCCGCGATTATCCAAGCGGTGTTCACATGAAACCTGTCTGTTGTTGCGGTCTCCAAACCCACGCGATTTAGGGTTGTTACCGTTCCCCCCCTACTGCGTTCACATTCTCACCGATTCCGCCGCGGTTAGAGCCCGCGGTTAGGGACTATGTATGTTGTATTGCATAGTTTTTTTATATAAGTCCAAATAGTGGGATTTTACAATGATTTTAGTGCATAGGTTTATAACATGTTTTTACCATAGTTTTGGTGCTAGGTCTTCAGTTAGGACTTAGGCTTACTTCATTACAAAAGATTGTGACGTTTAATTATTAACACTATGATGATAACTTGATCATATAATTAATTTTTTATTTTTTTAAGCTTAAAAAGACTACATCTATCATCATGTCCACTCTAATATCTGTTTTCCAAATTAATTGATATCTTTACAAACATTTAACCTTGAATCCAACATAATCCAATAAACACGTAACTCTGTCCTTCACAGTAAACTATCCATCGCAGCCATAAAGACAAATTGTTATAACGCTTTCAGAGAGCTTTGAAACAATAAATAATTTATTATTGATTTCAAGATTGGCATTACACCCGCTAAAAAATGGCGCAAATATATAAAAATCTTGGAACCTCAACCCTTCTTAATTGCCGTCTAACCAATTACAACTCACGTGGAAACTAGAAACTCATAAATCAACTTCTCCGCAGCCTGGAATTGCCAAACAGCTTCCTGTGCGGCGGTCTGGGGGAAAAGCAGACGACCACCACCGTAAGGTTATCAACTGAATGCTTGCTGAGAGCCTCGGTGGTCAGCACTTTACAGCAACTCTCGGGATCATTGTTCGACATCAGTTCTCTCCTCGCAATCCCGACAGCCGACTCGCTGCTCACGACATCCCAGAGCCCGTCGGAGGCGATTATGAGGAACTCGTCCTCCTCGCTCAACTCCAACTCCTGCACCTCCGGCTCCGCGCTAAGAGGACTCGAACTTACAGCCTTTTGATCCCCTTTGAGGTACCAGTCCCCGAGTGCCCTGGAAACCCCCAGCTCCCCGTTCAGATATCCGTCCTCCACGAAACCCCCGAGAGATTCGATCCGTGTCCTCTCGGAGCTCGAAGTCGGCTTGTGATCACTCGACAGTTCAACGGCGGTTCCCCCTCTTTTTCCCACTACAGCCCGACAGTCACCGGCGTTGGCAACCAGCAGAGACTTCCCCGACACCATGGCCACCAGGGCCGTCGTCCCGGAGCTCTCGTCGACACGGCTCTCGGGCTCCGCAAGCGCGCTGTCGGCTTTAAGGAATGCATTTTTCACGGCCTTCTGAAGTCCTCCATTGGAAAAATCGACGTCGTCAAGTATGAAATTCAGCAGATTTTCCTTGATATATGTCGCTGCGTCGCTGCCGCCATGACCATCGAATACTCCATAGAACGCCATCGGCTTCTGGGATTCGAACTCGCGACCGCCCAGATGGTTTCCCGCCACATCGTCAATGCAGATGTGCTCGTCTTCCATGCTTGGCTTCGAACCAATGTGCGCCCAGCTTCCAGAGCGCAAGACAGGAATAAAATTCTGTGCGCCCGAGGCAGCTTCAGCGTGAATATAATCGTTTGATTCCTTACATCTCAATTCAATTTTCTGTGCCTGTGCATGTGCCAGCTTTTTATCTGCTCTATCACCCATTTTCTGCGCGTATCGAATAAATTTGTCTAGTGGGTATTTCGATGATTCAGTAGGACACCCTATAGTAAAGAGCCTGCGCTCTGCATTTTAATGGCGGGGACGAAATCACTTCACACACCTTTTCGTTTGCATTCTTTCAGATCACGCGTTAAACACGCTTGTGGAGAAAATATAATCACGTTACCTCTGCAGTTTAACGAATAGTTTCAAAATTTAGCCGAATTGTGTACCAAATAGAACCTAATTATTTTGAAGAATTATTAATAATTACAATAGTTTCCAATTTGAACAGAATTGTGTTAAAGTATTACTAACACATGCAATTCAGATTCGGAGCATTCTACAAATCTAATCCATGCATGTTTGCTGCATGGATCAATCTGAAATGACGTAGCAAAAATCCATTATTTCTAGGAATAGTTTTACAATATAGCTTAATTGTGGCTAGCACAACTCATATGTATAACTTGTCGTTAGTATAACTCATGTGGAGTAGCAATCAAATTGAGAATTGGTTCTAATTTTAGTTAATATATAAAAATAATAAAATAGGATTATTCAGTAAACATGTGTAATTTAAGATATCGCATTAACATTCCAGGTTTATAAAATATTATTTAAAAATCATATGTTTTATTGTAATATAATTGTTTAAAATTTTAAAAATCTTATGTCTTAGTGTGTAAACTAAATATTTTTGTGTTTAAATATGTTTCTAAATTTTATTTGGTTAATTTATGTATGTATTTTATTATATTTTAACGATTTAGTTATGAATATTTTATTTGGAAAAAAAATATTGATATTTTTTTAGTCAATTAAATAAAAAAGTTATAGCAAAATTTTTAAATGTGTTGATAAATATATTTTTAGCCAATTAAATAAAAAGTTATAAAATTCTTAGACCTATTGATTCTTATTTTTATATAAAGGCGAAAACTTTTTATATAAAGGCGAAAACTTCTTATTTTACCTAGGATCTTTAGCTTATATGATCCATATTACTGTAACAATAAAGTACATTTTCTATTCCTTGATAACTAAAAAGTGGTTCAAAAAAATCCAAAGGAAAAACATTCTAATTGTTTGAGAGCAGATTCTCATGAGTTTTGAGACAAAACTAAAGTTGTCTCCTCCTTTCATTCTTTGTTGATCGATTTTTCTTCCTTCTGATGGTACCCGCTGCATCGGTTATTAGAGCTTGTATTCCCCATGAACTTCTTCCTAACCATATCTTGCAGAGAGAGAGAGGAGAGCTTGCTCAATATGAGCGTAGCATTCCTGTGTGATGTGCATTGGCGGAAGAGAAACCCCATTTTTGAAGAGCATCGATCCTTCCATTATTTATGCATCATTCTGATATGTTCAATCTCTTTTTTAATAATTAATTTATAAAAGTATAAAAGTCTATATGTCTATAAAAGTATAAAAGTCCCTTATGCCATTTACTATACCAGTAAAAATTTGACTCCCACTGAGTTGAACTATACTGTAACTGAAAAAGAGTTCTTAGCTGTTATTCGTGCAATCAATAAGTTCAGACATTATATAACATGCTATGAAAATTTTATTCATACTGATCATTCTGCGATTAGATATCTAATGAACAAACCTGTTACTAATGGTAGAGTTACAAGGTGGCTCCTACTTTTACAGGAATTCAATATTACTGTGTTAGATAGACCAGGGTAACAAAATACAGTAGCTGATTTCTTGTCTAGAATTCATAATACTAAAGAAGATTCTCCTGTAGAGGATAAGTTTCCTGATGAATATTTATTTGCAGTAACTACTAAGACCCCCTTGGTATGCAGAGGGTGCTAACTATTTGGTTAAAGGGAAACTACCTCCACATCTATTTCCTAGTGAAAGAAGAAATATTATTTAGGAGAGTTCAAAATATTCATGGATTTCTAACGAATTGTTTAAAACAGGGCCAGATCTTGTGATCAAAAGATGTTTTAGGGAAGATGAAATGCCTGATATCCTCAAGGCATGTCATGATGAACCATGCGGCAGACACTTTGCTTACAAAAGGACAACTTATAAAATCCTCTCTTTAGGATATCATTGGCCTTCCCTTTTCAAAGATGCAAAACAATATGTCAAAAGGTGTGACAGCTGCCAAAGAGTAGGGAAACCTACCCTTTCAAATGAAATGCCATTGCAACCACAAGTATTGATCGAACCCTTTGAAAAATGGGCTTTAGATTTCATTGGACCTATTAATCCACCATCTCAACAAAAGAAGTATATATTGGTATGTACTGATTATGCCACTAAATGGGTAGAAGCCAAAGCATTATTTTGTGCTATTGAAAATTCAGTTATTAGTTTTATTTATGAGGATATTTTTACTCGCTTTGGTGTTCCAAGAGAAATTTTGATAGATCAGGGAAGTTAATTCACATCCAACCTAGTGGAGAAGCTGATGGAAGAATACAAAATCAAGCACAAAATATCTACTCCTTACCATCCGCAAGCAAATGGTCAAGTGGAGTCTACAAAAAAAGTTCTCGAAAGCATCATCACCAAAACTGTTCATCTACACAGAAGAGATTGGGCAGAAAGGCTTCCTGAAGCCTTGTGGGCCTACAGAACTACATGGAGAAATACAATAGGACATTCTCCCTATGAACTTGTTTATGTGAAAGAAGTCTTGCTCCCCATTGAGTTCCAAGTCAAAACTTTCAAGATGGCAATTCAGTTGGGAATGGATCTATCAGAAGCCCAAAAGCACAAAATGGAGCAGTTGAATGAACTAGATGAGATCAGATAAGAAGCAATCCTAAGAATTGATCTAGTTCAATATCAAAGAGCTAAGTGGCATGACAAATACATCAAAGAGAAAAAGTATCAAGAAGGAGACTGGGCATTGCTATTTTGATTCCAAGTTTAAAGACTTCAAAGGGAAATTTCAGACTCATTGGATTGGGCCATATGAGATTGACAAAGTCTTTAGCAATGGAGCGGTAAGAATCAAAACCATTGATGAACATCAAACTCCTCTTATTGTGAATGGCCACAGATTAAAGATCTATCATAAGCCACTCTCAAAAGAGGAATTTGTCAAAATCTTTCAAGATAGTTCTGCAATAAGGCTGGTGAAGAAAAACCATTCTTCTCCACCAGCCTAGCCTTTGTTCTTTTCTGTTCTAAAAAAAAAATAAAAATGTATAAGCCTGAAAACCAATCACTGATTGGCAGTCTTATACAGAAAATACAGGGCGAAAATCAGGAACTCCGGACGCCTATATTTTCCAAAAAAAAAAAAATCTCTCTCTTTCTCATTTTCATTCCACTCCACTTCATTTTCATTCCACTCCACTTCATTTCATTCCAATCCATTTCATTCATTTCATTTCATTCCACTAATAAAAGTTTTTATGACCATTTTCATTCATTCAGTCATCATTCATCCATCTCATTCAGTCATATGATCATTGAGTCAGTTTCTGCAGTTGAATCCAGTTTCTGCAGCTGCAAACTGATTCTGCAGCTAGCCGTGTTTTCGTAGCTAGTACCCTGTCATTCAACATTGACAGTTAGATAATAGGCAAAAATAATAAAAATCAGATGCAGGTATGACCGAGGACATATTATGAAGACATGGGGCACCTAAAGGCATCAACAAGGGGCAGCTGATCAAACGTTAATGGACAACAAGTGGCAAAAAATCCAAGGTATGAGTAGAAATTTATTTCAAATGGCATTCAAAGCACATTTTTGCATAGTTATTAAACCATAAGCTCCACTATATACAATGATTGGTGTGATAGCCTCCATAACCATTCCACGACATTCCTCCACAAACCATGCATTTATTTTTCCAACAGCCTCATGATTAACCCTCGGATTTAACTCGTGTTTGGCTGCACTTTCACACTCCACCTGTAATCATGGGACGTGGCTGATTTGATTACGGCTCTTCTCCACTGCATAAATTCCGCAGCCTTTTCATGAATGTGTTTATGTCTATTCCGCAGCCGTCCATTTTAAAAATTTTGCGCGGTTCACCTCACCCCCTACTATTTTATTGAAGCCACAGCTACATTCCCACCTTGTTCACATAAGTCTACGCTCCATTTCTTGAATTCACTTCGGTTGCCTGTCCTCTGTTTTCCGCTTACAGTCATCGGTTTTCTCCATAAACCTTGTTCACTTCCGCTAATCCAGCTGTTTCAAAACCCTTCTCACGCAGACGAATTTTAAGAACAAAAGGAAAGAATGGGTCTGTTGTTGAGGGCAAAACCAGAAGGGCCCAAGTTTATGGAGGGGTACCCACAAGGAAAGAACATATTGAAAAAGGCATGATGGCTACGGTTTATTCAAAAATTCAAGGGCTACAATAAGGAGATTACAAAAGCTTTTGCGAGGTCTTTTAACGGCCTGGAGGTGGAAATTGGGGACCTCAAGTTTACATTTACCGAGGCATCCATAGTAGCCGCTACAGAACTCCCTCAAGAGGGAGAACGTTGGCTCAAGAACAAGAGCTTTGATGAGAAGGCTTGGAGGGTTATCCTACGCAATCCAGGTATGGATGTAACTATATTCAAACGAGGAATTCATGTTCATGATTTAGAAGAGAAGTGGGCCAGTTTATTGTCGATTATTCAAAAGTTCATTATGTGTGAAGGCCATTTTGGAGCAATGTATATGTATCATACCCGACTGTTGATGAACTTTTTAGAGAATCAAACCCTAAATCTACCTTACTTTTTATTAATGAGATTGAAAAAGATGTGCACAACCGTCCAAAATAATATAGAGGACATAGAACCCCACTTATATCATCATGGGCTTGTGAAAAAATTAATTGAAGACCAATTGAAGAAAAAGAGGGATACCTGGGAACGGTTTTTGGTGAGAAAATATTTTCAAGATCCACCTGGAATCCCTGAGAGCAGTACAACAAGGAAGAGTAGAAAAAAAGAAACTAATGTGAGAATTCAAGACACTCCTAAAGAAATTAATCAAGAAGATAAGCTGCCTGAAAAAGGGAGGAAAGAACCAAGGATAAAAAGCAAAGAAAATTGAAAGGGAAAAGAAACATAGAGGATGTCTACCAATCACCAAAACCTTCCTTAGAAGAGGACCACCAAACACTGTTTGAAAGGTTAACTCACCTTCAAGGACAATCAATTGCAGCCAGGAAGAGAGAAAAAGAAAAACAGAGTATGGAGGAAGAGGGCACTAGCCCACAACATTTAAGGAGAAGCACCAAGCTTAGAGGAAAGTGGGGGAAAGCACAAACAAAAGGGCCCCATTTTATTGACTTAAGAGGGGGAACACCGGAACAACCTCCAGCTGGCAGTAGCCCACCTCATTCTTAGCCAAATATTGAAACTAGTCCTCCAGATGTTGACATAAGTCCTTCTCGCCCAGAGTTTGAAATCAGTCCTCCTCAACAGGACTTTGGGGTCAGCCCAAGGAAAACTTCACCCGAGATAGACCCGAATCAACAAGAGATGTATGATTATATAGAATCCTTGGAAAGGACAGCCACAGGTCCAAGCACTTCATCCATCCAGCCTCATACAGCACAGGACACTCAAATCCAATCATTGAAACAGGAAATTTTTGAACTAGAGGTCCTAAATAGACACATTAAACGTGAAAATGAAGCATTAAAGGAACAAATTAGATTGGATAAGATCATTCATGACAATACCATGCTACATCTTGGGCTATGGCAGAAAAAGAACAGGAAATTGAAGAAAAATTGCAGGAAGATAAGTAGAGCACTGATCAATCTCAAATTCAGATGCTTGATGAGGAATCCCAGGATGTTAGCAGCACCAAGAAAGAGAAGAAGAGGGCTGGATGTATTGACAGAAGTCTCAGAGCATATGATTTGAAGGGGGGATAGTCAAAATTTTGGTTGCATGGGGACATGCAACACCTTCACAGTGGGGGTATGTTGAGACTGGAACTTGCATCTTTCCTACACATTTTTCTAGATTCTTTCCATTCACCTAGACCTCCTAAGCTATCAACATCATTGCATATTAGTCATAAAAGAGCATTTAAAGTGGCTTTTTGACTATGTCCTTGTGTTTGTTGTTTGAACTAGATTTTTGCTTATATGCTGCAGAATCTTGTCCCTTTCCGCAACTGATTCAACTTTCCGCAACCGTTTTTGTTAAACTACAGGTTGCAGGTGTCACGAGGCAAAGCAAGCCACATGGGAAAGTTGGAAATGACCTGGACATGGATCAGGTCCCATTGGTCCAGCTGGATTCATCAAAGAAGGCCGTGGTCAACGGTGGTCAAGCGGTGGTCAAACGGGAGAGTCCTACGACAACAAGACTCCATTTTCAAACACGTGAAGACTTTCGTGGTCGTTTCTAGACCTCTGGAGGCATGCTGACACCTGTAGGCTGACCACGATGTGGATCCAACAGTCGCTTTCAATATATTGCATAATCTCGGTGACCATGATGCTAAATCCATGGACATTGATTTTCACGTGTCCTCTGTTTACGTAGTTTTACAGGAAAACGGTTATGTAAACTTTGTTATAAATAATGCGTTCCTATATGCATAATAGTTAGTCTTTTGAATATGATTTTGCTGTTAAGAACTCACTGTGTCGTGACACTAGTTTTATTGTTGTAACTGTGTTTTGAGATATATATAAGAAGACTCTGTTCTACATGCTTGTGTGAACGTAATTTTGGATTGATAGCCTATTGGCTGAGGTTGTGCAGAGGGCCCCTGCACACTGAGGTTTCGTTTCCATTGTTGTTGTATAGTCTTTATGTATCATTTATTTATTTTTACTGCACATGTTTTATAGCTATTCACTTGTATATATATTTCTAACATTTCACTTATGTCCATGACTTTACAAGCTTTGTATAATGTTGATTAGGTGTGCATGTTTCAGGATAGAGTAGGCAGCCCGGGCATTTGTATAAAATTTTCACAATAAATAGTGATATGGAATTGATTCTCTGCTGACTTTGCTTTTCTTAGTTTCTTTTAAGTTCTGTTTTGTTGATTTCAGTTTCGTTCATTTGCTTTGTTAAGTTAGTTAGAAATCAACTTGCTCATTTCATTTACGGTTACCTCTGAAAGCCATAGCTAGACTAACTGGCGAGGGATAGAAATATGAATGTTGTGATTTGATTTTAGTTTACTTTCCTGCAATAGATATTGGATTGCTCATTTCATTGACAGTTACCTCCGAAAGCCATAGCTAGAATAAATGGCGAGGGATTGAAATATGAATGTTGTAATTTGATTCTAGTTTACTTTTCTGCAATTAGATATTGGATTACTCATTTCATTGACGGTTACCTTCGAAAGCCATAGCTAGACTAATTGGCGAGGGATCAAAATATGAATGTTGTGATTTGATTTTAGTTTACTTTTCTGCAATTAGATATTGGATTGGTCATGTCATTGATGATTATCTCTGAAAGCCATAGCTAGACTAACTAGCGAGAAATCAGACTATGAATGATGTAATTTGATTTTAGTTTTACTTTCTTTGCAATCTTTGATTTCCTTGAGTGCAGTAGCTTAAATCAATTTTCTGTATTTAGAGAGCAGTAGAGATGATAGTTTCATAATCAGTGGTTCATTAATTACTAGTTTTAAATAGCAATATCTTTTCATTCTTGATTCAAGTATTATTTTTCACTAGAATGTTCTAAGACCTTCTGAAGTAGTTTTGGGTCTTATAAAGGACATAATTGCCTTAAAACCTATAACCATACTTGCCTTCTAGAAACTTAGGAATAGGAATTCCATAAATAAAGATAAAAACCCCAAAACAACATAAAAATCAAAAACGACAAAAGTAAGAAATAGGTTATCTTGCACATATAGTGCGCCACACTTCATCAGCTTATGAATCCCGGATTGACAATTATTGTAGCAATTTAGGACACACTAAATTGACTAAACAACAACTTGGACCATATCCACCATGAAAAGGTAACCAACACCCTAAAGAACTGAAGACACTGACGAAGCTAACGAAGCTGAAGATGACCTGAACTCTCTAGATACACTAGAATGACAAGATCCTCCTGGATCAATCCTCTCCACTTGAAAGCTTTTGGACCACAAAAGTTTGATTTAAGCAGATACCAGGTAAGGGTATAACTACCTCACTCTTCCGATCTCCATCCACCTTACCTTGCTCGGATTCATGAACTTGAGTCCCACTCAAAGATATTTAACATCTTGATGCCTTGAAGATCGAATTTCCTGTCCAAGATGGTATCTTCTTGCAACTCATTCATATACTCAGTTTCCAAATCATCAATGGTCGGAATCTGTGTATCTTCCTCGGGATCCATGATCATCGAAGGTTCATACAACTTCAGATTTTCCACATGTAAAACTAAGTAAATATGCATGTAAGGAGGTAAATTTAATCAAAATTCATTATTTCCAATATTTTCCACAATCTTGAAAGGGCCATACCTGTTAGGTTTTAGTCTCTTACCTTTTCCTTTCAACCTGTATTTACTGATATACAACCATACGTGATCCCCGACCTGACAATTTTGATCGACTCGGTGCTTGTCATGGCACATTTTGTACTTGTCTTGACTCTTCTATAACTGATCTTGCATTGCTTCATGTATCTGTTGTATCCATTGAATCAACTTAACTGCCTTGTTTGCATCATCATGTTCACCCACTTTATCCTCTTCACTGAACATGAAATCCATCGGTGACTTTGGTAGATACCCAAAACATGTTTCAAATGGTGATCGATTAGTCGAAGAATGTAAGGCTCGATTGTAAGCATGTTGCACATAAGGTAAAGAGTCATCCCATAATTTAGGATGTTTACTGCAGTAACCTTAGAGAATATGTATGATTGTCCTGTTCACTACTTTTGTCTGTCCATCAGTCTGTGGATGAAAATTTGTGCTCTTCTTGAGCTTTGTGTCCATGAGTCCCCACAAAGTGGACCAAAACTCTCCTACAAAATGAGTGTCTCGATCAGAAATAATGGAAGTAGGTAACCCAAAATGAACTCGTACCTGTTCGAAGAACATCTTTGTAGTCTATTCAGTAGTCACTTGATTTTTTCACAGAACAAGAATGCACATCTTGCTGAATCTGTCAACCACAAAATACATGTAATCATGCCCTCTCCTGAACATAGGAAGTCCTGTAACAAAATCCATGGAAATGTTGCCCCATGGTCACAAAGGAACTAGAAGTGGCATGTACAAACCGATCTTTCGATTGCTTGTCTTGCTGGTCAAACACATCACACATCCCTTAATGTACTTAATAATTGTTTCATACATGAGAGGCTAGTAACAATACCTTTGAATTTGTGCCATTGTTTTGCTTACTCCAAAATGTCCTGAAATGTGAGAAGAATGTGCTTCCTGAATGACATGTGCTCTTTCTGTCTGTGGTATGCACAACTTACTCGGATGATGTAACAACCTATCATGAATATGATAATTGATTTCTTCCACCTGAGAACCATGAATTAGTGATTCATAAATATCTTTGAAATCAACATCTATACTATATTGTTCTATATAAATTTCATGTTTTAAAGAATTATTATGCAGCACTACTAAAGCATTCAAAGATTGTCTAGACAACATATCAACTACTTTGTTTGTGACACCTTTCTTGTACTTAATTACTAAGTGAAATCGCTGAAGAAATCCCATCCATCTATAATGACGATATTGTTGCAACTTAGTTTGCGACTGAAGGTACTAAAGCAGTCGATGATCTGTGTGAAACACTGTTTCCTTACCCATTAAATAATGTTTCCATTTCTTAACACTTTCAACCAAAGCAAACAATTCTTTATCATATGTTAGATAATTCATTACTACCTTAGAAAAAGTTTCAAAATGAAAAGAAATTGGTTTCCATTTTTGAAGTAAGACTGCACCCATTGCATAACCACTAGAATTTGTTTCAATTTCAAATGGTTGTTGAAGATTTGGTAAAGCTAAGATTGGTGTGCGACAATTTTCTGCTTAAGTGTATCAAAAGATTTTTGTTTCTTTCCTCCCCACTGAAAGGGAACTTTAGAACCTGTTAAAGCATGTAACGGTGATGAAATCAAATAAAACTGAGCAATAAATTTCCTCTAATACTGAATTGCACCTTTAAAACTTCTAACTTCAGTCACGTTCTATGGTCTTGGCCACTTAACAATCACATCGATTTTAGCTGGATCTATTTTCAAACTTCCACCTCCAAATATGTAACTAAGATAATTCAGTGAAGTTTTCCCAAACTCACATTTGGAAAGTTTAAGGTACATTTTTTCCCTTGCAACACTTCAAACACCTGCTTAACATGCCTAACATGCTCTTTCATACTGGAACTGAAAATCAGAATATCATCTAAGTAATTTATGACAAATTTATCAATGTATGGGCATAATACATCATTCATAACCTGTATGAAAATTGTTGGAGCATTACACAAACCAAAAGGCATTACTAACCATTCAAACAGTCCCTGCCTAGTTTTGAATGCAGTTTTCTAGATGTCATTTTCTGCTATGAGAATTTGATGATACCCACTTCTTAAATCTAACTTAGTGAAATAAACAACATTTTTCAGTTGGTCAAGTAAATCATCTATCGTGGGAAGAAGATACCTGTTTTTTTATTGTGATTTTGTTTAAGGCCCTAAAGTTGACACACATTCTCCATGTCCCGTCTTTCTTAGGAACCAAAATTATGGGTGAACCACATGGAGATGAACTGGGTCGAATAAAACCTTTTTCAATCAATTCCTGGATTTGTTTCTTTATTTCTTCGTTCTCTATAACTGACATGCGATATATTCCGATATTAGGAAGAGGGGCATCAGACATCAATTGTATCTCATGTTGTATTTCTCGCTTAGGAGGAAGATGTTTTGGTTCTTTAAATAGACTTGGAAAAGATTCTACCACTTTAACCAAACTATCTTTAACGAAGACTCACAACTTGAAAAAGAATCTTGTCGATCCGTATGTTGTTCTTTTACAACCATGAGTACATATTTCTTACTTGAACTTATTAATTGCTTCATCTAATTAACTGAAACTAAATCCAAGTGTGATTTGATTTTATGTGCCTTGACAATATATTCAATCCTATCTTTCATAAGGTGATATTTATGCTCTTTCATATGAAACACTACATCACGATCATAGAGATAAGGACTTCGTAGCGCTACTCCACATATGTTTGCCGGAATCACATCTAAATGTACTTCATCAATGTAATCAGTTGTTATGGAAAATTTTAACCGACACTGCTTTATGACATTAATCTGAGTCTCTTTATTTAGCCAACCTAGTGGGTATGGTCTTGGATGATTCTATGTCTCGAAACCCAATTTCTTAACTAAATCTTTAGATATTAAATTTGTTTGTGATCCACTGTCAAATAATGTATCTATTTTCTTGTGCTTAGAGGTTATCCTTATATGAAATAATTCAACCCTTTTATCCTCATTCAGATGATTTATGTTTGAAGAAGGCGTGGAAGTACTAGAACTTGAACAAGTGTCAGAAGGTTTACCTGTCGAAACCATTGCAGCTATTTTACCTTCATCACCTGAGTCGGAACCCAAATCTTGTTGGATTGCTGCATTAGCCTTCTTTTCACCTTTATTCTTTTGGAACTTCTTCAGTCTGAGTTATGGGTGAAGTTTCCAACATTTGGAATCATCGTGCCCGATCCTCTGGCAATGAGTACAAGTAGGTCTTCCACTTTCGTTCTGTGCTGTCACTAATCTCTTTGCCTTCAAATTGCTCTTCCTCTTGTTGTCTTTGGGATCCTTGATTTCAAACTGTCTGGATGTTTCTGTGAAAACTTGAATAGTCTGCCACATGATTCAATATGTATGGCTTGAACACACACTTCATCAAAGTCATCAGGATTAAACATCGATAATGTATGTTGTAAATATGAATGTAAAGTGTCAATGTACTTTAATAAAGTTTCACATGTATGCAATGGAATACCAAGCACCAAAGCTTTCTTCCTGAATTCCTAAGTAAACTCCTGAACATTCTACCCCTTAGCTTGCCTCAAATGCTGCCAATCAATAACAACTTGTTGCATGTGTCCCAAAGGATAGAACCGTTTCTTGAGAGATTTTTAAAACTTAGACCATGAAGATAAGACTTTACCTTTCCGCTTTACATCTATTTGAGTTTTACTTTCCCAGCAGATTAAAGATGTTCCCCCATTCTAAGAGTAGCTAACTGAATTTTCGTTTTATCATCAGATATGTTCTAAATATGACAATACACTTCTAATTGCTTAATCCAGTTATCTAACTTTTCAGGATTCATTTTGCCATCATAAATAGGTAGCTCAAATTTTACATCAAATTTCAAAAGAGATGTTTTCTTAGGTTTCTTTTCTATTTAAGAATCTGTTGATGCCTCGAAAATCGCTGCAACAACATTGGGGAAACCACCCGGTCCGGACCTTAGTGCAGCTCCTTTTCCGTTTGGGGTAGTGGCTCCGACTGGGGGTAATGGGACAAGTTTCCCAGAAATAGATAAATGGGATGAGTGAATGATTTATAGATAACACTAGTGGTGAGCAAAAGGCTAAAACTATTGATAGAAATATAAGTAAATGAAACTATCCCAGGAATCTATTGAGCTCTAAAGCGTAGCTTTTGATGCTCTATGTTTAAAAGACAAGCATATAGATGACTGTATCTTCACGACATAGATATTAAATCATTTAAGATTGTTGTGCTTAAATAGTTAAGCAGAGTGATTGAAGCGAAATTACCACACTTTATACATTTATATCATTATCATATACATGATTTAAAAGTAAAGGCACATCACTAAACACCCAATAGTGGAATGAATAAGATTTGTTATTATAGCGTATGCATATACTCAATGATATCAAGAATAATTACATAACAATTCACATAAACATAATGACTTCAGACACAGATAGAAATACCATATGAGCTGCTTGCCACTCCCAGATATCAATCGCTATGTGTAGTTCTTCCCTTAACGCATAAACATTCTTCAATCAACGGCAATAGTGCACAATTGTATAAAGAAATTTCTTCATTAAAGTAAGAACAACTG
>APFE031395991.1:118899-144295 GCA_000404065.3 Pinus taeda | reverse complement strand
AATGATTTGATCGCTGGGATCTTTCGGAATTATCTCAATATCTTTAGATTTAGGTGGGCCGCTGGTTCCACTTAGAACCTGAGATGAAGTATCATCTTGCATATCGCTGGTCTTAGGAGTGTCTATACTTTTTGAGACTTTTCCTCCACTGATGATAGAATCGAACTGCTGCCATTCCTGTAGCAATTCAGGGTCTGTGATAGTACCCACATTGGTATCGGTGGTGGTCTGTTTAGTTTGAGACTCCTTCTGCAATTGTTCCTGCTTTTTCTTCTGTTTTTCCTCCTGTTCCCTTCGTTGTTTATCCTCCCGCTCTTTCTTTAGCCGTTCTTCCTGCTCCTTCTTCTGCTTTTCCTCTTGTTCTTTCCTCTGTTGTTCCTCCCGCTCCTTATCATGATCTTTTGTTGTAGCAGGAGGTTCGTTTGTCTGTTGCTAACCAGGCTCGCTTGATGATGCCGCTGGGGTTAGCGCTAATAAATCTAGAGGCAGAGTTTGCAACCTCTGCTCTCTAAGTTTATTAAACTCAGTTAACCCTTCATCATTGTATTTCATCTTGGCGAGTTCTTTGGCTTGACCTATTGTTTCACTTGAAGAGAACATGTCATCGAACATATCTTCTTGATGTTTAAACGTTGTTAATTTGGCATGTTCCAATGCGGCATGGGCAACTCGCTTTGGGTCAAATGCCCTATTCAGGATTGTAGCCAGAGCTAAAGATTGGATCTTTGTGGCTTCTTTTTCCGCATGTTTGAGATCATGCAGGGTAAATACACCACATCTTAAGGGAAAAGTAGGCCAGCCTTTTTTCTTTTCCTTTTTGAGAGTCTGTGTAGTACTCTCAGCTGTAATCTGATATGTAATTTCCCTTGCTAGCAATTTATCAGGAACATATAAAGGGAGGACATGAGGATTGGCTTGGCTGCCGAAGACTCTGATATAGGTAAAATACTCTTCTCCAAACCAATTAGCCACTGTTGGCAAATCAAAGGAGGCTAGGTAGGAAATCTTTGAAATGGGTTTATCAAAAATTGAATAATAAATGGGAACCATGAAGCCATTACAGATTTGATACAAGTGGTTTTTATAGGATGACTTCCACAACTTTTGGTGATATATATGAATGGGAGAGGGGTCCTGTGCAGTCCATCTCCAACCAAGAACAGGGAATTCGGAATTGAAACATAAGGTATATAGGATATATGCACTATAGTAGAATGGGGGAATTTTCCTTTCAGTGACTATGGTCTTATTCCTAAATTCACGAACAACTACTGCTAGTTTATCCGAAAGGATAGTAGCCCAATCCATAATTATGTTGTTCACTGCTGCCTCCACAAGAGGAACCATTTCAATGGTAAAACTAGCAGAGTCGTGTAAACCCGATAATCTACGCATCATTATACCCGCATAGCAATAAGGAGAAGCCAAAGAATTGACCGAGTACTTACCGGAAGATTCGTGCTTGTGTTTATTCGGATTTTGCCTCCAATCTTTGATAGGTTCGGACTCAATCTCATTTTCGCTCACAAACTTCTCCAAGAAGGCGTTGTTGTATATCTTCTCTGGCTCGAGTAAATGATACATTTGCCTCAAGTCTTCTGCCTTGAACGATCTGAAAATCCTCCCATCTCTTGTGCTAAAATTTCTGTCCATGATGGGGATTTCTTCAATCGCCCATCGCACAACTTCTGTATATGGGAGAATTTGCTCCCTGGCTGCTATCCTGTGGAGGAAAGAATCAGCCAAATCCTTGAGAGTGCAGTCTGACTTCCGTAATGAATCTGCGGTAGCTTCTGCTATCGTCTGCTTTGGTTTCTCGGCCTCAATTAAGTCATAAGTACCTTACCAAGTTACTCTGGTGAGGCCTATGCATGTTGTATCAGATATTAGGCCTTTCTTGCTATTTGCAGCGGCTTGTCCTGCGACTGGTGGATTGGAAGCACCTGCAGTCTTCTTAGACTTCTTACCCATCATGCCTGAACTCCTGTCTATGAATGAATTCTGCACATAGAGGCAATTGCGCGTAATACAGAGAGATAGCGATAAAAACTTGCAATTGATAACAAATGAATAGATGCGCAGCAATATATTCATCTTTTAAAACGAGCGCGGAGATAATCTATGGAAAGATTTTAAGACATGAATCCATTAATTGGCCGTATAAAACCTGCCACCTTATAAATGCCCATTATATCATTATTCGGTCGAGAAATCTCCTTAAGCATGCAATGGACGTATTGGCGGCCGAGCGGAAGTGATTATGCCTTAAATATGAGTAAATTGAGCTTTCCAATCACTTTAACAGCTTTCTATTGAAAACCGTGCCTTATCGCATCGCATCGGGGGTTATAACAAGTCTGCCTTAACAATGTGCATCGAGTATCGCCGATCGCCGAATGCGATATCGCATCGGCGAAAGGCTTATGTGCATTGAGACTCAAACAAAGGGGACCCGCCAATAGCCGAACGCCGATAGCTCATCGCATCGGGGTAATGGTATGGGGCGTTTTTGGTTGTGCATTGGATATCGCCGATCGCCGATCGTCGAATGCGATATCGCATCGGTGGAAAACCTTGTGCCATTTATATATGTCCCTTATGTCATTGCGATATGCGATCTTGCGATCGCTTTATCGCAATGACGAAGATTTGCTTTATTTCTTTTAAATGGATATTGTTTAAAAGGGTTTTGTAAAGCACTCATTTGATTATCAGACTTTTAAACAAAAGTAGTGATATCATCTTTATTTTGAAGGGACCCATTTCACATTTTAATGTTTTATGAATAAAAATAATATGAAATGGGGGGTTGTTTGCAGAGCACAGCAGAATCTGAACTGGAAGAAGAAGAAGAAGATGATGGTGATGGAGATGGAGGAAAAGAAGGTTTATCAGCCTTGCCTTTTCCCTTGTCCTTCTTCGATGTCTTTGAAGAAGAAGCTGCATTTCTCACCTTCTTATCTTCATAGAGTTCTCCCAAAATCTGTTGCATGCTCAAAAACATTTTATGAAACTGTTCCTTGCTCGTCTTCTCTTCAGGAGTTTCACCTGCATCATATCTTGTCATGGTCGATTTATGAGCGACTTTTAGCTTTCCAATCTTTGGATCAAACTCCTCAAGTGTTCCTTCTCCACATCGCAACTTAGACCTGGTTAACATTCACTCGCAAAAATTATACAAAACACAACCTCCTCTGATTCCAAATTATATGATCTGAAATCGATCATAAACTAAAACTGAAGTAGTATTCATTAATTGCCAATAGTGAATTGATCGTTAACCTTAAGTGCTGAATGTGGAAGACTGAAGGAAAGCAAGTGATTTAATACTTAATCAATAACTTAAGAAACATAATTAAGCATGAATTTGCAATAAGAACAGAGATAGAAGAAAACAAACATTGATTATAGAATTCATCCATGATGGACTACATCTCCGTGTCTGCTTTCAAGATGGGTGTCTACTTTATTAGGATTGATTGAAAGAGGTCATTTACATAGCAAAAACACCAGACTAAATGTGCACTTAGGCACTTCTGGTCTTTGTCAACATAAATTTCTCTCTCCTAGCTTTCCAACGCCTGTCTTGGTTCCCAATTCTGCCTTCGGACGACCAAGATACACTGAAAACAATAATTGCCTCTCCAACTTAGCATCTGCTTACAAGAGTCAAAATCACTCTCTCCCCTTCACCATGAACAAAAGGATGAATTTATGGTGAAATGGGTTCACTCGAGGCCCTTCAGGCTCAGATAAACATGTATGGGTTGCATTAAAATTTTGTTGGCCTCAGACTTATCACATTGTGACATTTACATGGTGATAGGGTTAGAATTTATGCAAAACCAACATAAAAACCCAAAATAGAACTTAGGTTATAACAAATCCGCTTGCAGTTAGGTAACGACCTGAACTCAGTTAACCTTGCCCATGTGAACAGGGTGGTTGAACCATTAAATGCCACCTTGCAGGTTTAGTTGCCAGTGGTTCCGGCTACCGACATGGTCTATCCAACTTGAATGTGACAATTATGTTGCTGTGGTTATCATAGATGCATTCCCAAAGTCGCGACTGTTCATTTACCTAGCGATCTTCCTTACCCGCGTGGTTGCGCTCATCCGACTGTTCACATGTCGCGCTTCGCCGACAGTTAAACCGATTCTTTGCTACAGTGAAGGCTGGTTGCGATTATCCAAGCGGTGTTCACATGAAACCTGTCTGCTGTTGCGATCTCCAAACCCACGCGATTTAGGGCTATTACCATTTCCCCCTACTGCATTCACATTCTCACAGATTTCGCTGCGGTTAGAGCCCGCGGTTAGGGACTGTGTATGTTGTATGGCATAGTTTTTTTATTAAAGTCCAAATAGTGGGTTTTTACAATGATTTTAGTGCATAGGTTTATAACATGTTTTTACCATAGTTTTGGTGCTAGGTCTTAAGTTAGGACTTAGGCTTAGGCTTATTTCATTACAAAAGATTGTGACATTTAATTATTAACACCATGATGACAACCTGGACCATATCCACCATGAAGAGGTAACCAACACCCTGAAGAACTGAAGGCACTGGCAAAGCTGATGAAGCTGAAGACGACTTGAAATCTCTAGATACACTGGATTGACAAAATCCTCATGGATCACTTGGTGTTCATATATAGTCAAGGCTTCTAACTAGTGATTTTCCCCTTGGAATTTAGGAGGGGAAGAGGAATGGAATACGGCTGCAACATTCTAAGCTTGGAATTGATCTTGAGGTTAGCTCTGAGGACCTCGACCGTCAGACCAAAGTCCACACCACCGAAACACCTTGTAGATCATAAGCCATAGCCCATCATCCAAATATTAACAAACTAAGAATGTTGTAAAGATTGGACATAGAAAAGATTACCCCACAATTTTTTTCCCATTGAGCATGGAGATGCAGCATACGAAGCTCGAATGCTTACTAGTCACTTCTTATTTTGTCTCTATCCCCTACTGCCACAACCTTTGACGTCCCAGAAATTGCTTCCTCAGCCACTATCACCCTACTCCAAACTTGAAATATCAACACCATGTGCATGTAATGAAGGCTAGCCTCTAGGAAAACAAGACCTTCGTGTAACCGAGATCTCATAGGTATATCTCACATACAACATGAGTGTACCACAAAAATTTCAGAAGAACATGGAGCTACACATACGAGGTGAGAGCTCACAGAAAAAATGAGAGTTGCCATCTTAAAGTGAAGGGATGTATGATGGTTAACATGTGTGGATGCATGGGGTGGGATAGCCACACCATCCCCTCCTCTCAAATGTGATGGAAGGAAAAGGCGTGGAGGGCTCCCCTCTCCCTAGTTGGCACATATTCCAACACCCCAATCACGGAATTATTTTAAATTATAAAAATAATTAATATATAAGTTAAACATATACATTTAAAAAACATGGAACAAGATCCCTAATTAGGGAGGTTTACCTCTACTTTATCATGGAGATTCTTAATTCCACTTTATCATGGAGATTCTTAATTTGTAAATTTACAATATCATGGGCCAATACCATAGCTTATCAATACCACATGCCCAAAAAATCATAACCCACTCCATATCACACATGTTCATATGATATTTCTTTTAATTAATTAATTTAATTAAAAGAGAAAAAAGAGCATAACTACTTTATATATAAATCTCAACCATTGATTTGTGTATAGTAAAATAAATATTTTAGAATGTATTAAATCATTAAATTTTTGTAAGCCCTATTCCAAAATATACAATATATGAATATAATATAATTTTGATTGATATAAATTTAAATATTAATATAATTTTTATTTTTTAAGCCTTAGCAGGACTATATCTTCATCCTATCCAATATATTATGGTGATTCTCACTTCACATCAAAAAGTGCTTTAAGAAAACACTCATCAACATCTATCTAAAACCACATAAATAATTTAATTTAAATTAAATTTATTAATATTAAATAAATAATTTTTAAATATAAAAAAAATTGTAATTAAGCTAATTTAAATTTACTTTCCCTTTTCACATTAGGAATCTTATATATCACTTACTTTCCATTCCATAAATGTAAATTAATATAATACAATTACGTTATTTTAAAATAAAAAAAATTAAATTCAACATTTATTCATTTAAATTCAAATATAATATAATATCTATATTGTGATCAAACATTTACATGCTCTCTCCAAAAAGTACTACTGAACTTAGTGTGAAAGGGGGTTCTTTGATTCTCAAGTTTTTGTTCTTACCGTAAACATTAAAATTAGAAATAGTATAATGCATTTATTCTACACTGATAGTGTCACTATAGCAAATTCCCCATTTTAAAATTAAATAGAAAATCGAAACTTAAACAAATTTATTCATAATAAAATATAAAGAATTTTTCAAATAATAATGTTAAGTATAAAAAAAATAAAGGTGAAACTATAAATAAAAATTAAAATCCATATAATATAACATAATTTTATTAAGTAGATTTTACATAAAAAAAAATAATAACTAAAATATATATATTTTTTACTATAAATATATAATTTATTATATTTAACCAGTAATATTAAAATAAAATAATATGAATTTTAAATGAAATATTTTAATATTAAATAATTAGAGTTTAAGGTCATATTTTTAATAATATTGATTAAGTTGGTACTTTATAAGCTAAAAAGGATTTGTCATTTATGTGAGAATGGGAACATCCAAGATGAAAATCACTTCCTCTTAGAGTGTCCTGTGTACAACCACATTAGATATCAGTTTCACAATCTTTGTTACAACACTGATCTTCCTAGCCTTTTACAATGTCAAAATTATAGTGAGCTCGGGAGGCTTCTCTCCAAGCTTTTTGAGCATAGGAATAAAATCTTAAATCAAAATAAATAATTTAGCCTTTTACAATGTCAAATTATAGTAAGCTCAAGAGGCTTCTCTCCAAGCTTTTTGAGGATAGGAATAAAATCTTAAACCAAAACCAAAATAAATAATTTGTTTCTTTAAGTCTAATAGACCAATGTTTGCTCATATTTGATCTCAAAAGACTTTAACCACCATCATCATCAATAAAATTTTAGATAAATTATAAATATGAGAATTTAAGAAATCATCATTATTACCAAAGGAGTTGTCTATAATGCGACTTTTTGGAGATTCCGGTGACGGAATCCGGCCGAAGAAATGAGATTAAATCTTGATTTTTAGCAGTTAAAATGGTTTTCTAACTACATATTTGGATTCAGCGCCCTGAAAAACCCCTGGGAGGGTTTGATTGTGCAGAAACTAGCTATCAACCTTGGGATTCCAATAAATTACTGCGGGATTTTGACCGGAAAAATCTTACGAAAAAACTTTCAAAAAATCGCGTTATAGACTACGGCATTACCAAATAATCAACTCACTAAACACAAATAATGTTTTTTAATTGGTAAAATCTAATATCTTCTTTCCGGCTCAATTGATTTCTTTACAAACATTTTACCTTAGATCCAACGTAATCGAATAAACACGTATGACTCTGTCCTTCACAGTAAACAATCCATCGCAGCCATAAAGACATTGTTATACCGCTTTCAGAGAGCTTTGAAACAATAAATAATTTATTATTGATTTCAAGATTAGCATTAAACCCGCTAAAAATTGGCGCAAATATATACAAATCTTGGAACCTCAACCCTTCTTAATTGCCGTCTAACCAATTACAACTCACGTGGAAACTAGAAACTCATAAATCAACTTCTCCGAAGCCTGGAATTGCCAAACAGCTTCCTGTGCGGCGGTCTGGGGGAAAAGCAGACGACCACCACCGTAAGGTTATCAACCGAATGCTTGCTGAGAGCCTCGGTGGTCAGCACTTTACAGCAACTCTCGGGATCATTGTTCGACATCAGTTCTCTCCTCGCAATCCCGACAGCCGACTCGCTGCTCACGACATCCCAGAGCCCGTCGGAGGCGATTATGAGGAACTCGTCCTCCTCGCTCAACTCCAACTCCTGCACCTCCGGCTCGGCGCTAAGAGGACTCGAACTCACAACCTTTTGATCCCCTTTGAGGTACCAGTCCCCGAGTGCCCTGGAAACCCCCAGCTCCCCGTTCAGATATCCGTCTTCCACGAAACCCCCCAGAGATTCGATCCGTGTCCTCTCGGAGCTCGAAGTCGGTTTGTGATCACTCGACAGTTCAACGGCGGTTCCCCCTCTTTTTCCCACTACAGCCCGACAGTCACCGGCGTTGGCAACCAGCAGAGACTTCCCCGACACCATGGCCACCAGGGCCGTCGTCCCGGAGCTCTCGTCGACACGGCTCTCGGGCTCCGCAAGCGCGCTGTCGGCTTTAAGGAATGCATTTTTCACGGCCTTCTGAAGTCCTCCATTGGAAAAATCGACGTCGTCAAGTATGAAATTCAGCAGATTTTCCTTAATATATGTCGCTGCGTCGCTGCCGCCATGACCATCGAATACTCCATAGAACGCCATCGGCTTCTGGGATTCGAACACGTGACCGCCCAGATGGTTTCCCGCCACATCGTCAATGCAGATGTGCTCGTCTTCCATGCTTGGCTTCGAACCAATGTGCGCCCAGCTTCCAGAGCGCAAGACAGGAATAAAATTCTGGGCGCCCGAGGCAGCTTCAGCGTGAATATAATCGTTTGATTCCTTACATCTCAATTCAATTTTCTGTGCCTGTGCCAGCTTTTTATCTGCTCTATCACCCATTTTCTGCGCGTATCGAATAAATTTGTCTAGTGGGTATTTCGATGATTCAGTAGGACACCCTATAGTAAAGAGCCTGCGCTCTGCATTTTAATGGCGGGGACGAAATCACTTCACACACCTTTTCGTTTGCATTCTTTCAGATCACGCGTTAAACACGCTTGTGGAGAAAATATAATCACGTTATCTCTGCAGTTTAACGTATAGTTATTTAGCGGAATTGTGTACCAAATATAGCCTAATTATTTTGAAGAATTATTAATAATTACAATAGTTTCCAAATTTAACAGAATTATGTTAAAGTATTACTAACACATGCATTTCAGATTCGGAGCATTCTACAAAGAATTAACCACAACTCTAATCCATGCATGTTTGCTGCATGGTGCATGGATCAATCTGAAATAACGTAGCAAAAATCCATTATTTCTAGGAATAGTTTGATAATATACCATAATTGTGGCTAGCACAACTCATATGTATAACTTGTCGTTAGTATAACTCATGTGGAGTAGCAATCAAATTGAGAATTGGTTCTAATTTTAGTTAATATATAAAAATAATAAAATAGGATTATTCAGTAAACATGTGTAATTTAAGATATCGCATTAAAATATTATTTAAAAATCATATATTTTATTGTAATATAATTGTTTAAGAATTTAAAAATCTTATGTTTTAGTGTAAAACTAAATATTTTTATATTATAAATAAGTAAATTTTATTTGGTTAATGTATGTATATATTTATATTATTATTATTATTATTATAAGGATTTTAGTTATGATATCTTTATTTGGAAAAAAAAAATTGTTAATATTTTTATAGTCAATTAATAAAAAGGTATAGCAAAATTTTTAAATTTGTTGATAAATATTTTTTTTAGCAAATTAAATAAAAAGTTATAAAATTCCTAGACTGGTTGATTGATTCTTACTTTTATATGAAGGCTAAAACTTCTTAATTTACCTAGGATGTTTAGCTTATATGATCTAACATATTGTTGTAACAATAGAGTACATTTTCTATTCCTTGATAATTAAAAAGTGGTTCAAAACAATCCAAAGGAAAAACATTCTAATTGTTTGACAACAAACACTCATGAGTTTTGAGACAAAACTAAAGTTGTCTCCTCCTTTCATTCTTTGTTCATCGATTTTTCTTCCTTCTGATGGTACCCGTTGCATCGGTCATTAGAGCTTGTATTCCCCACGAACTTCTTACTAACCATATCTTGCAGAGAGAGAGGAGAGCTTGCTCAATATGAGCGTAGCGTTCCTGTGTGATGTGCATTGGTGGAAGAGAAACCCCATTTCTAAAGAGCATCGATCGTTCCGTTGTTTATGCATCATTCTGATATGTTCGAACTCTTCTTTAATAATTAATTTATAAAAGTATAAAAGTTGATATGTTTGAATATCGATTTTTTTAATAATTAATATAAGTATGTAGTTTAATTGCAAATGGTTGCGGAAATGAAAAGTATGTAGTTCAATTGGCAATGGTCCTGGAAATGAAGTCTCACCAAATTAGAAGTCTTTAGTTCAAATATTGTACTATCCCCCACTCTGCCCCCAATGGTGAGAAGTTGGACATGATGAAGATGTAGTCCTATCAAACTTACATTTTTTTTATTAATTTCAAAAAATATATATATAAATATTTTGCTGGTTATTTCATTTCATATATATGTATATATATTATTATAACATGTTTTTTTTTTTTGAAAATAAGAGTATTGAACCTTTTGAGCGGAGGGAGAGACGACGGCTCTGCGAAACTATGGCTTTCTCTTGCGACGACAAACCCTCTGGTGCAGCTTGGGCCATACTCGGAGCACAGCGAGTAAGGTTTATTCATCATCTACAACAGACAGGGAGTATAAGGAAATCAGACGCGCGAAAGGGTCTTCCTCAGGAGGCGAAGAAATCCGATAAACCCCTGATCGGTACAAGAGAGAGGGAAGAGTTTATGAAATGGATCAGACTTAGGACTGTCCGCCCCAAAACCGTAGCTGCCGGCGAAAAAATGATTGACGGAGGAGCTGTCTCAAGTAATAATGAAGACCCCAGAATGGTAAATCACAGATCTTGTCAAAGGTATGAAGGCATTTTCCAGTTCTTTGCATATCAGATTGATGATCTATTTTACTATGACGCCAATCTGGACATTCAGCTGCTATTCAACCCTGATTGGGCATCATACCCATCACTCTGCGGCACCATGTACAGATCGAGCCCCGGGCAGTTAGATCTGGAAAATCCTATGGCAGACCGACTCTCTTGGGCAACACTTACCTTGCCTATGCACAGATCGAGCCTTGGGCTCTCCGATCTAGACCGCCGCATGGTAGATCAACCCCATCCCTGGTCAGATCCAGAAGCCCAACCACTGATTAAGGGTAAGCAAAAGACCCGGAACAAAACCTCTGCTATAGATCCGCCGGATAACAGATTTGGATCCCTGGTAAAAGGATTCCAAGTATTCATAAAGCCCCCAGAACGAAAATCGAAACTAATCTGGGTAAAAGAAACTGATACTGTTAAGCAAATGCAGGAAGTTACAACTCAACAGCTGGGATACCCCATCAGATCACAAAATCTGATACATGGGGGCAGAGCACTTCAAGATACAAAATACCTTTGGGAATACCAAATTGTACCTCTGTCAACAATCATTCTCAATCTGAGAATAAGAGGGGGCGCATCCGTCAAGGAAAGAAATCCTTATAGGGCTGAAGGAAGTGGTACTGGTTCAGGGAAAAAACCAGGTAGCATATCCTACAAAAACATCCTACAAGGGAAAAACACAGAAGAAGCAGCACCAAATCAATCAGGTATGGATGCGAGGCCCTACATTGTGGAACAACTGAATCATACTCCAGAATACAACATAGATTCACCAGAAATAGATATGCACTGGAATACATATGAAAGTCAAGCAATAATTTGCAGATTTAATAGCTTTTGGCCCAAACCGGTGGATCTATTTCACTGGATCTTCACGAACTGGACCATGCAATGCAAAATACATCTCTGTTCTAAAGGATTTTTCATAGTAAAATTCCTATCAGCAAGCGACAGAGACATAGTAATACAGAAAGGACCTTGTATCTGGGGATCCTCGGGACTCTTCATCACACCTTGTTTCCCAGAATTTGATGCAAACACAATGGTTGTTTCCAAGATGCCGGTTTGGGTGAGACTACACAATCTCCCAATACATCTCTAGAATGATCAAGTACTCGCTGGAATTGGAAACACTATTGGACGCTACATCAAAATGGACACCCAGCGAGTGGAGGAACGAATTTATACTTTTGCACGAATATGTGTGGAAGTTGATCTCAGCAAAGGCTTACCAGATCAGATACAGTTGAAGCATAAACAGAGGAGCTGGACACAGATTCTAGACTATGAAAACACTGCTTTTAGATGTCGAATATGCCGACAAACAGGACATCTTCAAAGCAAATGTCCAGCAGCCAAGAAAGATAATCGCAGAAAGAAGAAAGTAGAAAAGAAAGCAAAGGGATGGCAATTTCCCCCACCTATTTCAGATGACGAGGAGGAAGAGGAGAAGGAGTTTGATGTCCTCAACCAGACTAATCAGATGAATAAAGAACCAACAGAGAAAGACATAAACCCACAGGAACAAATAGATACAGCACGGGTAATATCAACAGATACTATGGATATGGGCAGAAATAAACGTCAACACACATCAGAATCGTCAGATTCTGATAAGGAAATTCCATATCCTGTGGCTGAAACAGCACTAACACTTATAACTTCAATAGAACCAGAGGGGGTTTGGAAAAAAGTTGAGAAGAAAAAAGGGCGAAAAGTCTAACTTTTCCCCACCTGTACATAATTTCTTTATTTTTTCTGTGTCACATGCTATTTCTTGAATCCGTACACCCTGCGTGGTGATGAAGGATCATTGCATACTCTCTGAGTACCATTTTTGAAATTGGTTTACAGCATATGTCGGAAGGCATCTACAACATGTAATTTTTCAATATTAATGAAAGATTGCGATTTTTCCAGTGAAAAAAAAAAAAAAAAAAAAAAAAAAAAAAAAAAAAAAAAAAAAAAAAAAAAAACAAAAAAAAAACATGTTTTTCATTATTAAATTAATTTATAAACATATATTTGCCACACACACACACACACACACACATATAAACAAAATCTAGATTTGAATGATCTATAAAGAGTAGTAGATATTCAACAAACATCGAGATATTGAACACATGAACCTAAATTCATTGTACATAATGAAAGATTCAAATGCACATTTTTGAATATTGATTAATATTGGATCATTATATTGTTTGTGATCCATCTCAATGCTTTTAATGTAGAAAAAGTGGAGGAATCAACTCGCGGGACCATTTTTACCAGCGAGACTGAGTTTGGAAAATTGGGGTTTGCAACCTTCCAAGAGCATTCTGAAGCATCAAACCAGTGTTACTGAGGAGCGAGAGCCACATTTTCGAAATCTCCCGGTTTGGGAGCGAATCCCGGAGCGATTTTTATATAATATATATATTTTTTATATTTTGATACATATATGTCAACAAAAACATGTAGAATGATGAATTAGATATAAAAAACATAAAACTAGATAGATTGATCATTGAACCATATAACATCAATCATCTAGAAGTTATAATCTTCATCAACCACGTCCACAATTGAGTCTCATGAATCATGATTCGTCAATCTTAAAGTTTCAACTTCAAGCTTTCAAAATTGGAAATTCAATATATAACATTTATCATCATTGATCACCAAAGTTGTACTTGTAAGCTAAGTTTAAGCATTACAAGAAATAATATCTAATTGTTAACAACTTAACATGAAATGAAATGTTATAAAATGAATTATGAAATGAAATGAAACAACTTTCACGAAGCATCATATTCATAATTCAGAATCATTACCAATGAGTTATAATTGCCAACTTCAAACTTCAAACTTTCATTGTCACGACTCACAGTCATATATTGTTTACAAAAAATATCATTATGATATGAAAGAGTCAAGACTCAAGACTCAACAGTTATGAAAACTAATAGAAACTAGAAAAGAATAATTTAAAAAACATTAAAAAAAAATCTAAACATTCTATTCAACATTGTAGAGCAGTGAACTTACCTCAAATGCGTCCAATCTCCCCTTGCTCCTTGCTCCTTGCTCTCTCCTTGGCACCTTGCTCTCTCTCAGTCTCACTCTCTCTTTGCTCCTTAGTCCTCACTCTCACACTCTCAATCTCCCTCTCTCAAATCAGCCTCTCACTCAACTCCCAATGTAACAATGAAGCATTTAGACCCTTTCCTCCCCCCATTTATCAAAAAAAAAAATCGATTTTTTGGACGCCAGATTTTTTATTTATTTATTTGACTTCTTCTGCTGATTTTCTCCCGCCCTCTGCACGTGTCGCTCTGAGAGCGTATTTTATAACCCAGGAGCAATTGGGAGCATTCGCTCCCTGACCGCTCCTGGGTTATAAAATCTGCTCCCGGAGTGACGCTCCTGAAATTGGCAAGGAGTGGAAATTTTTTTACCGGGAGCACGCTCCAGACCCACTCCTGCCCAGAGCGCGGATTGGGAGTGGGATTTGGGGGGGAGGAGGGCACTCCCCCGCAACACTACGTCAAACTATGTTTTTTGGGAGTAAAACTTTGTCGCTTTGGCACCATTTTTTTCTTTCTATTCTACACATAAAGACCTTTGCAAGAGTGTAAGAATTGCTTCAATAAACGTTTGTATGCAAATTTATCCCACACAAAAGTTGACTTTGTTTTAGCCACCATAATTCAACAAGATGTTACATCAACCCTCATTATTCATGGAAAAGGGGCTAATCATGTGATCGTGATGAAGAAGATTCTAGAAGAGTGCATATTCTAACACTAGTTAAGAGTTGAGGTAGTTAAACCTAACCACTAGTAAGCTATCAGATTGTGTTATAACCAAACCATTAGGAGGAAAAGGGGTTTCATTATTTTCAAGTGCATTTATTCCAAAGATGAGCAAAGTGTTTGAGAGGGATAGGGACAGAGCGCACAAAGAGGATTTGTGCACTGTAACAATCCACAGGCCATAGATCTTACTTCTTTGTTCTAACAATTATTTTATGTTTAGAGAAAAAGAGCAGAGTGGTCTCAATTTATAGTTGGGTTTTCTTCCAAAAGGGTTTCCTAGGTTATATATTGTGTCAAATTGTGGCTTGTGGGTTTTTATTTTTCTATTCTCTATTTTCTACATAATTATAATTTTCATGCATACACAATAACCAATATTTTACAAATCTGGAAATCTAAAGAAAAATAAACCCTCATAATGTAGATTTTTATATTTCTAAGTATAATTTATCAGATATATTTCGACGAAATATCTAATGGAATATCCACAACAGTTTACAGGTCATATTAGTATCCTATTAGGTTTTTTTGGGTATATTATGGGAATTTGCAGGGAATCTAGATTAACTAAGCCAAAAGTCAGAAAACACTAGTCATCATCGATCAATATGTGAATAACCCTCATGATCTTGCAAAGGGTAAGTTTTCATGGCTAGAAGCAGAATTTGCAGATATAAGCCATAATATGAATCTCCTCATGTCGGCTTTAAGCAATAAGCTTGGGCTATTTGGAGAAGATGGGGGTTCTAACATAGAGGATTGATTAGAGGAGAGATGAGGAGATCGACAAGAAACATAGAATTGATTGAAGAAGGGACCTTAAAGAGATCAAACTAGTTCAAGTGTCGTGAATCATTGGTAGTCCCTATTTAAAGTAGAAGCGAATTTCAATATCAAGGTGAAATCGATGCTCTGAAGCTAATCATTAATTGCAACAATTAAAAGTTTATTTCAGTGTTCATCGTATAGAGGAAGAACACAATATTTCATTTGCATGGCTAAAATTATAGGGCCATGCTCTGACCTCATGGGAAAGCTACATGGAGACCTTGAGGTTGGAGGGAGATCCTCCAGTTACTGAGTGGGAGGAATTTAAAACCCTCATGAAGTCATAATTTTACACTATCAGGTATGTAGAGGACCAGTGGATGCGGTGGCACTACTTCAGGTAGAAGTAGGGGCAAATTGTACAAGAGTACGCCATAAAGTTCAAAACATGGCCATAATGTTGGGTATCTCCCCAAAGAAACTAGATGTACTCCTCAAGTATTTGGTGGGTCTACATAGCCATCTGTGGAATCAAGTGATGTTGTTTAAGCACATATTATTGGATGACACTTGTGTAAAGGCATAATAATCGGAGAACATAGGTCATAAGAAATGGAAATCAAGTGTATCGAAGTGGAAGGAGCACCGAGACACTTCTAAGGAGGGGAAGAAGAGATGGAAATGGGGAAAAGATAAAAAAATACGATAACCACAACACACCAACACAAGGATCCCAACAAATGGTGCAACCATTGTAATATTGACGATCATATAAAGGATAAGTGCTAGAAGTTGCATCTGAAGCTTAACTCGAAGAACAAAAGGAAAGATAATAATAAGAGGAATCTCATGGCCATTAATTCAAGCAACCAAATTGAAAGCAACTTGGATGTGGATGAGAAGATCGTCTATACATCAGTGCAAAAATAGGTGAATATGAGTAGCATTCAACAACAAGAAGAGAAAGAAAGGACTAATATCTTCCACATAAATATACAGGTCAAGAATAAAAATATTGATGCTTTGTTTGACTCAAGATCATAGGTGAATCTCATTTCTACAAAGCTTGTCGGAGAATTGGGATTGGAAGTTCATGATCATCCAAGCCCATATCCACTAGGATGGGTAAATAAGGATTTGAAGATAAAGGTAACAAAATAATGCAAATCAGATTTTCTATCAGCGTTGATTTTATTGATGAAATAGAATTGGATGTAGTCCCCCTTGATGTATGTGGAGTGGTATTTGGAAGTCCCTTATATGTGGGATTAAATATTCATGCGGAGAAACAACCAATATCGAATTGTTAGGGATGGAAAATCATTCACCATCAATGCATACAAAGGCAAGTCAAAAAATTCACTAGTAAGTGCTAATCAAGCCAAGAAACTGATAAGCTATTTTTACTATTTTTAAGAGAAAATTAGTTGTAGAAGATTCAATAAGAGGAAACACATCCCTGGTGGGATGTACTAAGAAAAAAAAAAACAAATATAAGAGTTGCTACATGAATACAACAATGTGTTCCAGGAGCCTAAAGGGCTACCACTTGAGAGAGAAGTGGAGCATGAGATCCAGCTATTGCCAAACTCCGTATTGCCAAAATTGTGTTGTATAGGAAGTTTGTTATAGATGCAAGTTGGTCGAAGAAACAATTGCATCAGTTCTTAGAATAGGGTGTCATTCAACCAAGTTCATCACCATGTGGGTCACCCATCATCATTGTGCTAAAGAAGGATGTGACTTGAAGATGTGTATAGAATATAAGGTGTTGAACAAAATCATGCTCAAGAACAGGTAACCCCTGCCTAGGATAGATGATATGTTCGATCAGTGGCAACAAGATAAATACTTCATCAAGGTAGACTTAAAATATGGATATCACAAGGTTCAATTCAAAGAAGAAGATACTTGGAAAATCGCCTTCAAAACTAGGTAAGGTTTGTACGAGTGTTTATTCATGCCATTTTTCCTATGCAATGCACCAACTACATTTATGAGGTTAATGAATGATATATTGTGCTATTTTATAGATTTATTTGTTATTTTCTATTTGGATGATATGTTGCTATATAGTGCTACCTAGGAGGAGCACATATCAAATTTGATGCAAGTGTTGGAGACATTAAAGAAGCACCAACTACTAGGAAATCTCAAGAAGTGTGAGTTTGCACAACAATATTTGATGTATCTCGAGTAAGTTATAGGTGGAGGAGAGTTGAAGATAGATCCTGCCAAGATGGAGGCCATCATGAAATGGTCCTAGTGATCTGATAATCACCCTATGAGTGACCCCAGTTAAAGATTTATTAGTTAAAGGTATTACAGACTCATATGTTGGTGTGTCTAAGTTATTTAAGCAACAAATTGATTAGATTGCCAATACATAGACACTTAAAAATGGAAAACAACAGAGAAATACAGTAAGCAAATACAAGATCACAAGAAATTAATAAGGAGTTCACCCTATTCTCCAGGGCTACATCTCCGGTCCAGCTCTCAGTGGTGGCCTTCTTTTATTGTGTCTTGAAGCAGAGAATTACAATGAAGGAGCTCAATGTGAGTCTCCTGAAATGGAATTTGCTTGGCAAGGCAGTTCTTGGATGCCCCAAGCCACTAGAGTACACAAAATCTTTCCTTTACCAGCTCTATGACCTTTTGGTCTACAATGGAGAGAGCCCAATGTGGTGCTCAGTCCGAACAGATCCTCTCTCGGATGGCTTGAATCCCTCAAGATCTATGCTGCTCGATGTTGCCTTCGGTCAGCTCGACCCTCTGTCTTCCGTTCTACTGTTGCTTCACTGTCTTTCTTCTCTCTGTTCTTTTGTTCTATGTTTTGTCCTCCTCTCAGGGTTCTAGTGTCTTTCTACTTTTCCTGTGTAAGGCTTTAAGGCCATTCTTACCCATGGTTGTTCGATTCCTCTTGCACTTCCCGTCGATTTTCCTGCCCGCAGTTGCGCTTGGAGTTCCCTGTTTGGCGTCATCATCAGGCTCACAGGAAGTGGCCACATGTCCTCCTGCAGCTACGCCAATTCGCTTTGTCTGTTCGGTTTTTTCCGTTACATCGTGGAATGAGTCTTCTACCACCTTGGCAGTCAAATCGGACGTTAAATCTTTACAAACTCTGGCTTAGTCCCCCGTCAATTCTATTTTCTCCATCGGGTGCGATCTTAGTCGTTAGATCTGGAGCCCCCAAATCTGATGTCGTTCGCTCGTCCCGCGTGGCTAATTAGCTCAATCGTTAGCGCCCGATGAGTAGCAGTTTTCTCTCTCCTCCGCTTGCCACGCGTCGACCGCTGAGTGGGATCGCACTATTTTCACCAATTTCGCTTATCGTTTGAGGGTGCCCCCGATTAATACCACCGATTTTCAGAGTGGGTCCCGCCTTTAGCGCTTTAGCCTTTTTCCCACAATTTTCCGACTCCCCTCGCAACCGAGTGCTCGAGGCTTCCCTATTTTGAGGGTTTTCGCCCAGCGATGCGTGATTAGCCCTAAGTGCTAATCGCGCATAAAAAACCTCCTTATTTTCTTGATCTAGGCCTCCCAGGGGCTAAATTTGCCTCCCGCGCAGTCTCCATGGGCCTCGGTCAGCACGCTTTGACCGAGGTCCTCGTCCAGCACGCTTTGACCGAGGTCCTCGTCGTTCCACGCTGGCTGCCATTGCCACTGGTTTAGAGGTGTTTTTGATCACTGTTGTAAATTCTTTGAAGTCCGTCCCGACCTGGTACAACTATGGCTCTGTTAATTACTCTTTATGGATCCAATTTGGATCACGACCTTCCCACTGAAAAGCTTTTGGACCACCAAAATTTGGTTTTCTTGCAAGCATCGACTAAGTGAGGATACTGTTGTCTCACTTGCCCAATCTCAAGCCACTTTGCTGCTTGGCTTCGAACCTTTGAGTCCAATTTGGAGGTACTCAACATCTCCCCTATGTGTTGTCCTCACCTTCCTATCCAAGACTGTGTCTTCCTGCAATTCGTTCAGATATTCAGGTAGCAAGTCATCAATAGAAGGCAATTGTCTTTTATCTTCGGGATCCTCAATCATTGAGGGTTCAAACAATCTCAAGCAATTTGCATTTACAACTGAGTAGATGTGCATCTAAGCTGGTAGATCAAGGCGAAAAGAATTTTCACCAACCTTCTTAAGTATCCTAAAAGGTCCATACCTGATAGGCTCTAGCTTTTAACCTTCACCTTGCATCCTGTACTTGCTGATATACAGCCAGACTTGGTCTCCAACTTAAAAACTATGCTCCATCCGATGCTTGCCATGCCTAGCCTTGTATTTGGCTTGGCTCTTTTCCAGTTGTTCCTGTACCGCCTGGTGGATCTCCTAGATCTATTCAGTGAACCTAGTTGCTTTGTCCACATCACTGTGTCCATCAACTATGGTATCTTTACAAAAGACAAAATCCAAAGGAGACCTTGGTATGAAACCAAAATAGGTTCAAAAGGAGATCTCTGTGTAGAAGAGTGTTTTGCTCTGTTGTAAGCATGCTGCACATAACATAAGTGTTCATCCCAAAGCTTAGGATGTTTGCTGCAATATCCTTTGAGTAATTGGATCATCGTCCTGTTAACTACTTCTGTCTAGCCATTGGTTTCTGGATGAAAAAATGTGCTTTTCTTCAATTGGGTGTCCATCAGCTCCCACAGACTTGACCAAAACTTCTCCACAAATCAGGTGTCTCAATCAGATACAATAGAAGTGGGTAATCCAAAATGAACCCATACATTTTCAAATAATAGTTTTGCAGTTTGTTCAGCTGTAATCTGTTTATTACAAGGTATCAAAATACACATTTTGCTGAACCTATCCACAAACACATATAGATAATCATGACCTTTCCTAGATTTAGGCAGTCCTCCAACAAAATCCATGGGAAACACTTTCCCAAGGGTGAGACGGCACTGGTAATGGAGTGTACAAGCCTAGTTTCCTATTGGTGGGCTTGCTTTTAGCACACGTAGTACACCCTTTTGCATATCTAGAAACTGTCTCATTCATTTTTGGCCAATAACAAAATCTTTGCAGTTGTGCAACTGTTTTACTTACCCCAAAGTGACCTAATATCAGAGAAGTGTGTGCCTCTCTAATTATCTTTACTCTCTCAGTTTGTGGAATGCAGAGTTTTCCTCAATGATACAAGAGTCGGTCCTTCATATGATAATCCAATTTTTTCTACCCTTTTACCTTGACTCAAAGTTGCATGTACATCTTTAAAGTCTATATCTTAAGGATATTGTTCCATGTAGCTTTCATGTACTACAGAATTATGCTTAAGTATAGTAGATGGACTTATAATGGGTCTAGATAACATGTCTGCAACTTTGTTGTGTACGTCCTTTTTATATCTGATGACCAAATGAAATTGTTGCAGAAAACCCATCCACCTGTAATGTCTTGATTGTTGCAACTTAGTTTGGGAGTGTAGGTATTGAAGTGGTTGATGATCGATATGTATTACTGTCCTTTTCCCATTAAGTAATGTTTCCACTTTTCACACTCTGAACTAATGCATACAATTCTTTATCATATGTAGGATAGTTAACTACTGCAGGATTAAAAGTCTCAGAATGATAACATATGGATTTGCCGTGTTATGTTAACACTGCTCCCATGGCATAGTCACTAGCATCTGTTTGGATCTCAAATGGTCTTTGTAGATCAGGCAGTGCTAGTACAAGTGTTGTACTAATATTTTCTTTCAAGGTGTCAAAGGCTTTCTGATGTTTGCCTCCCCACTGAAACACCTCGTTCAATCCTGTCAAAGCATGTAAGGGAGCTGCAATTGAGGAAAAGTTAGTGATAAACTTCCTCCAATATTGTGATGCTCCTAAGAAGCTTCTTACTTCTGTAGCAGACTTGGGTTTAGGCCAGTTTATAATAACTACCACTTTAGAGGGATCTATTTTCAATTCACCAGCCCCTACTATATGACCCAAATAGTTTAGAGATGTTTTGCCAAATTCACATTTTGAGAGTTTAACATAAAGTTTTTCTCTTTTCAAAACATCTAATGTCTGCTTAACATGCTTAAGTGTTCTTCCCACGTTTTACTAAAAATCAGAATATCATCCAGATACACAATAACGAAATCATCAAGAAAAGCCCTAAGTACATCATTCATTAATCTCATGAAAGTAGCAGGGGCATTGGTCAAGCCAAAAGGCATAGCCAACCACTCATACAATCCCTGCTTCATTTTGAAAGCAATCTTCCATGCATCTTTCTCTGCAACTTTGACTTGATGGTATCCGTTGTGCAAATCCAGCTTGGTGAAATAAACAACTTCCTTTAATTGATCTAAAAGATCATCTATGCGAGGAAGGGGATAACGATTTTTTATTATTATCTTATTCAGTGCTCGGTAGTAAATGCACATTCTCCACGAGCCATCTTTCTTTCTCACCAAAACGATTGGTGACCCACATGGTGATGTGATAGGCCTGATGAACCCCTTCTCGAGCAACTCCTGCACCTGCTTCTTGATTTCAACATTCTCTAAAGTAGAAAACCTTTTATACCTATGGCTGCAATGATTGTTTCATCTCCCGAGTCTGAACCCAAATCTTTCTGAATAGTTGTAGCAGTCTTCTTCTTTTTTCCCTCGGACTTCTTAGGTCTCATCTCTGGATATAAAATCCAATAGTGCTCATCATCATGCCCATCTTTTTTACAGTGAGTTCATGAAGCTTTGCCTTTCTGTGCAGTGTTAGCCTTCCTTATTTTCCACTTCTGCTTTCTTTTCTCCTTTCTTTTGCTTGCAGTGGGTTCGGATGGTTCCCCAACTTCTGGATTTCCATTCTTTCCTCTAGCTTCTAGATGAGTAGCTTGTACAGATACCTCATCTATACTAGTAGGATTAAACATGAGGATGGTGTGCCTCATGTAGCTGTGTAGACCACCAATGTACTTCAAAAGAGTCTCTGGTGAGTCTAATGAGATCCCTAGAATCAATGCTCTCTTTCTAAATTCTTAAGTGTACCCTTGCACACTTTGCCCTTTCAATTGCCGAAGAGTTTGCCAACTCATAATGGCTTGTTGCATATAGGCCAATGGATAGAACTGCTTCTTAATTGCAGAAACAAAGTCACTCCAGATAGAGATGGTCTTACCATGTCTTTTCATGTCAGCTTGGGTTCTGCCTTCCCACCAAACCAAGGCAGTGCCTCCTAGGCGTAGGCTTACCAACTGAATTTTGCTCTTGTCTGAGTTGATGCTCTGCACTCTGCGACACACATCAATTTGTTTAATCCAATTGTCCAACTTTTCAGCATTTCGCTCTCCATCATATATAGGCAAATCAAATTTAACCTCTAGCTTAATCAAAGATGCTTTCTTATTATGCACAAGGCTATTAGGAGGTGTGAGAAAGTTTTCCCCTTTCCCTTTTCCTTTTGAGTGGTCATGGGAATGAGACTCATCTTCTTCTTTATCTTGTTTATAACCTGATGAATCTTCATCCTTATGCTTTCTAAAGTCCCTGTACATTTCTTCTACCATAGACTTTATAGCTAGGAAACTTTCTATGAATTGAGGGTCTGGCCCCACAGAACCTTCCTCTGGCATTGTCTTCTGAGGATAGACTCTCCCAATTTCAGGATTAGTTTTTAACAACTCTCCTTCTCCTAATTTGAGCTTTGATCTAGTGAGCATTTAGCAACTAAACCAACACAAGCTTGTCTAACCTTACAACATGAAGCTCTAATACCACTTGATCTAATAATCACCCTATGAGTGACCCCAGTTAAAGATTTATTAGTTAAAGGTATTACCGACTCATACGTTGGTGTGTCTAAGTTATTTAAGCAATGGATCGATCAGATTTCCAATACATAAACACTTAAAAATGGCAAACAACAGAGAAATACAGTAAGCAAATACAAGAACGCAAGAAATTAATAAGGAGTTCACCCTATCCTCCAGGGCTACATCTCTGGTCCAGCTCTCAGTGGTGGCCTTCTTTTATTGTGTCTTGAAATAGAGAATTACAATGAAGAAGCTCAATTTGAGTCTCCTGAAATGGAATTTGCTTGGAAGGGTGGTTCTTGGATGCCCCAAGTCACTAGAGTACACAGACTCTTTCCCTTACTAGCTCTATGACCTCAGTCCGAACAAATCCTCTCTTGGATGCCTTGAATCCCTCAAGCTCTCTGGTGCTCGATGCTGCCTTTGGTCAACTCGGCCCTCTGTCTTCCATTCTATTGTTGCTTCACTGTTTTTCTTCTCTCTGTTCTTCCGTTTTGTGTTTTGTCCTCCTCTCGAGGTTCTGGTGTGTTTCTGCTTTTCCTGTGTAAGGCTTTAAGGCCATTTGTACCCATGGCTATTCGATTCCTCTTCCACTTCCTGTCGATTTACTTGCTCACAACTATGCTTGGAGTTCCATGTTTGGCATCATCATCAGGCTCATAGGGAGTGGCCACATGTCCTCCTGCAGCGACGCCAATTCGCTTCGTCAGTTCGGTTTTTCCTTTATGTCGTGGAATGAGTTTTCTGCCACCTTGGCAGTCAAATCGGATGTCAAATCTTTACAAACTGTGGCTTAATCCCCCATCGATTCTGTTTTCTCCATCAAATGCGATCTCAGTCGTTAGATCTAGAGCCCCTAGATCTGACGTCGTTCGCTCGTCCCGCGCGATTAACTAGCTCGATCATTATCGCGTGATGAGCGGCGGTTTTCTCTCTCCTTCGCTTGCCACGCGTCGACCGCTAAGTGGGATCGCTCCATTTTCGCTAATTCCGCTTACCATTTGAGGGTGCCCCCAATTAATACCACCGGTTTTCGGAGCGAGTCCCGCCTTTAGCGCTTTAGCCTATTTCCCACGGTTTTCCGGTTCCCCACGCGATCGAGTGTTCGAGGCTTCCCTATTTTGAGGGCTTTCACCCAGCAATGTGCGATTAGCCCTGAGCGGTAATCGCGCATAAAAAACCTCCTCTTTTTCCCGAACTGGGCCTCCCAGGGGCTAAATTCGCCTCCCGTGCAGTCTCCATGGACCTCGGTCAACGCGCTTTGACCGAGGTCCTCGTCGTTCCACGCTGGCTGCCATTGCCACTGGTTTAGAGGTGTTTTTGATCGCTGTTGTAAATTATTTGAAGTCCATCTCGACCTGGTGTTGAGTCTTGAAAATGTCATTCATTTCCATTACACTTTCACTATTATGTCCATTATATCACCTCCATTTCACTATTATGTCACCACATTCATCCCACTTTCATTATCATTGGGCCACATTTATGTTTTTCCAATCTTTATTAATTCTAAGCCTTTTAAGTGAATTTGTGGTTAAAAATTAAGAAATAATGTTCATATGCTTATACCTAACAAATGGGTTGAGATTGTTGACATGTGTAGGTTGAAAGGAGGCTTCTAGAAGACCCTTATGTGGCACTCTAAGGCCAAATTCGAATTTGAGTGGAAAGAATCATGGGATCATGAGGATATGTGTCACATCTCCTAATTGTATTGTAACTCTAAAAAAGACATGTGTCTTATCAGTTCCTATTTTGATTAGGACTCTAGAGGTAGAGGGAGAAATTCATGGATTATCATTAATGAGATGGCTCTCATCTTTTTGTATAAATAGGAGATCTCTCTCCTTCATTAGTTAGTTCTTAAGCTTAGCTTATGAGAGTCTCTTTTTAGCCTCTCTTTAGTCTTTCCTTTAGTCTTTTCTTAGTCCTTTTAACTTGTTAGTCTCATGGCTTTTGAAAGCTTTTGTACTTTGCACTTTTGAAGAAATTGAATAAAGCTTTGATGTTCTCAACATGGAAGGAGATGTGAAGTAGATGTCATGGAGCACATTAGGATGTAAGTAGATTAGATTTCATTTTGTAAATATTGTTTTTTTTCATTCATGCAATTTTAAGTATGCTTTGATTTTATAGGTAGAAGGGGGCCCCTGCCTTGTACAGTTTGAATTATTGCATTTTATTTTCTCCCGGGATTGTGTGTTGTATTTG
>APFE031395991.1:52454-113908 GCA_000404065.3 Pinus taeda | reverse complement strand
GTGATAATTTCTTCCAATCCTTTACAAGATATGGTTGGATTCATTTCTTGATGCTCGATGTGATCTTTCACTTCTTGAACATTTTTCTTCTTGATATGTCATTCTATCTCGATAGTTTGAGGAGTGGTAATTCTGCAAATGCTTTACAAGATATGGTCTGATTCATTTCTTCTATCTCTGGGGTTGGATCCTGGCGTATATCCTCTTCTTTTTATGTTTCTTGATCATTTTCTTCCTCCTCTTCATACTCTATGTAAATTAATTTCTTCTCAACACACTTATGACCTTTAGTGCATTTGCTATCACAATTGTAACAAAGCCCTTTTTCTCTTTTTTCTTCCAATTGTTGTGGTGTAACCCTTGTAGGTTGTGAAAGGCTAGGAGAAACAACACTTCCATCTTCATAGTTGTGAGGGGTAGAATTCATTGTTTCCATAATTTTACTTTCTAGTATGTCGCAAAGCCCTTTTACTCTTTCCAATTGTTGTGGTGTTGCTCTAAAGAAGGTGTTGCTTTTTGTATCCTCATAATGTGCTATCGTTTCCTCTGTGAGAATTGACCACGTAACAAGTCGTTTACGAGAACAAAGCCCTTTATACCATAAAAATTGATCTGGGTCTAAATATGAAGATGCACTACATACATTCTATAACAGTGGTACACCATGTAGATCAAAATATTGTTCCATCTGAAGTATCCAATTTATCGGATTCTTCCCATCAAACTTCCTCATCTTGTTTTTTCTTGATTTTAGTAGCTCGATCTTGAAATGACTGTAACTCTGTACTTTCAGATCTTTAAGTTCTGAAATTGTGACCTGCAGTAGCCCTCTGTGTCCTCTTTCCAATGCCACCAGTCTGACTCCAATTGGATTCTCCAATGAAGAGTTATGCCAAATCTCGCATAATGACCTGATTATAGACCTTTCCAGAAGAGCGAAATTGTATGAAGTGCCCTGTGTCACTATTTGGACCTTTGGCTCTAAAAAAACATCTAGAAGAAACTACAGTCTGTCCTCTTTCTATACCTTTTTACGAAATTTCAATCCGATGCTCAGAGAGAAAGTTATGACGATTTTCCCCTAGTCACTTGTTTAGAATGTAATTCAGGAGTTTGCAAAAATACCAACTTCCTCAGATCGTATCTCCGCAAATGTAGCGCGAAAATATCTGAAATTCAAACCTGAGATTTAGCACGATGTCTTCTCAAATGGGTTTTTTTTTCAACTTTTGAAACGTTGCAGAAGAAAAGTTATAGCGAAAATGCCACGATGACCTGTTTGGAGCAGCGAAACCCTAGAATCCAAAGCTCTGATACCAAATGTTATGAAACCAACTCAAGAAAAGATAGAAAAGGTATATCAACGCCTTAGAATTCAGCCTCTTCGAGGGGGAAACCTCATTTACATTACATAAATGAACAATTATTAGATGATACAAATGAAAAGACCTCCTTTCTATATATATGAGTCTAATGGGTCATTATATAATTAGAGCCTACATAACAATAATAATGTAAGGGCACAATAATAACAATAGTGGGCTTCTACGGGGCACAATAGTAACAAGATGGGCACTACATGGGTACATCAATATAATAAGGGGGTTGTACTAATAATAATAAGGGGTTACACTAGTAGTATAGGGGCCTAACACCCTCCTTTGTTAGTACCATTGTTTGGTAACAATAACTACATCAACTGGCTAGAAATAATTCATTTGAGCACTACTTCTTACTAAATTTGCTTGTTTTTTGGTAATAACAAGAGTTATATGTAGTTCCAAAAGTATTTATGCCATTTCCATGAGGGAAATCCACTAGAAATACCCTTTAGAGAGCTCCTTTTCATATAATCATAATTACACATAAAATTACTAGAAAGATCTCATTAAGATGCAACCTTCCCTTACAAATATTGTTGTTTGCATGCTTGGAATAGATTATCTATCCATAATACCCTTCCTAGAGCACATTATTTCCCATAATATATTGTTGTCTAATTAAGATCACTACAATCTGCTAGAAGCACCCTTATTAGGCTGCTCATCCTCCATGACTAAGGGTAGAAACTTGCATGCATCTTATCAAATTCCTTGCATGCTCTTCATATTAAAGTAATAAGACAAAATTCTACAATAAAGGAAAAATCCAGGAGTTATGGTATGCATGGAATAGGTGTGATTTATTAATAATGCAATCTCTTTTAAGGATAGAAGGATATAATGGCATCGAAGGTTGCAGATAACATAAGACTTGGTACATAAAAATAACAAGAAACCTATTTTTAACGTAGTGCCGCCCCCTCTCCCCCACAAGCTAGATTTAACAAGTCTTTATGTTGAGACACACATAGAAAAATTCTTAAGGGATACACTTCACAATTTAACGAAATCTTTGCTAGAAGTTAACATTACTAAGATAGCGTACAACACCCCATATTTTAAGCATGGAAAATGTCATAATAAAAAAGAGGGTTTGAAAAGGTCCAATAGGTTAAGCCAATAATATTAATGAAGTTATTTTTTAGTAAAGGGAATGAAACTTCCTTGATGCACTCGGTAAACCATGTATGCACACACCATGTAAGTGCTTTGACATATCTATAAATCATTTCCAAATGTCACAATGATGCATATCTCACCCATTGTTGATGTATAAAATTGAAATAACATGGAAATAACTTCATCATTGTATACAAAAATCTCACACCACCCCATGTGCATGCTGAATATAGAATGACTAAAAATAAATATCCCAAAAATAATAATTAGGCTCTTGAATATAGAAAACCCGAAATATGAAGAGAATTGCTAAGTAAACACATACTAAAGATAAAAACTTTAGAAATAAACACTACTGAAATAGTAGTGTTTCAAATGTCAATGAAAATAACCTTAATAGGCTCATCTGCCTATAAGGAACTCAAATCCATATTGTGATCTAACATGCAAGCCTTACAACCTAATTGCTAAAAATAATAATTTCATGGAACAACTTGCATGTTGTTGGAATACAACTCATTGGGATCACCAACTCTCAAGGACTAAGAATGTACACCTAACTTGGTCAAGTAGGGCTTGAAATGTTGGCTCCAAGAAGGTAGGAGAACCACTAAAAATAACAAGTGTTTCAAATATGGTGAAATTCATTGTGAAACTATAAGCAATGTACAACTGTAAATATACTAGCATCATGAAATCATGTTAAACCCAATCCTCTAGTTACAAATGCAATTTGGGGTTTAACAAGACTATAAAACTTCATTCATCCCTATTTCAAATTGGTTGTAAGGATTGGCCTTTGCATCCACACAATTACCAATAGGATACCTATTTAACATTTTGGCATCCTTAAATGGAGAAGGAGAAGATATTTTCTTTTTAAATTTAATAAAAAATGTATTTTAAAAAGAGAATTATTTACTCATAATTATTGTAAAAGAGGATTAAACATTTCATCTTAAAAGTAAAAGATAATTTAATCTCCTAAAAAAGGTTCACGTGAATAGTTATCAATTATAAATCAAGTATTAACAAGTGTAAGAACTAGATCTATTCATACCATCGATTTATATTAGTTATTAATATTGTACAACTAGTAAAAGATCACACACATTAATGTATATAATATTATCAAAAAAAAAAATATTCACAAGATTATTAACTTGAAAAATAAAAAACAATTGAAAAACTATTCCATTTCTTTTTTCTTGTATTTTCACTTTTTATTGTTTTTTAATATTTATTTTTAATTTTATTTAACATTTTCATAATTTTTTTTTTCCAAAATTTCATAATTTTTTTTTTTTACATACAATTTTTTCCTCAATTTTCTTATTTCCAAATTAACAATAATAATTTATAAAATTTAAATATATCGCATAAATAAAAATTATTTATTATAAATTAAAAAAATTATAATCAAAATATAATTAATACAAAATCAATAACTAAAATAATTACTATAATTCCATATATAAAAATTAATATATAAATTAACAACCATATAAATTTTATTTTTTTAATTATTTTATAAATTACACCCATCATTAAATGTCTTAAATGTTAATGCAATTAGTCATAATAGGCTCATAAACCCAAATCCATACTTTAACCTAGCATGGAGGCGTTGCAACCTTAATTACGAAAAAAAAGGATAACCGAGGATCAAGAATGTACATCAAACTTTGATCGGAAAGGTTTGCCACTTCAATTCCTACCGGATAGATAGAATAACTATGAGAAAAAGGGTACATATCTAAAATATGGGTAAATTTAACGTGAAGTTATAATTAATTAATTAATTTTGTTTTGTTTTTTTAGTTTATGAGAGTTTTTTCGACGAAAATCACATGAGATATTATTTGTCTACGCGTTTTGAACTAATCAGTGTGGTTCATCCGTCAGGATTTATATATAAGCAAATTTTGTTTAGCAAAATGGTCCATTATTTTTAATAAATTTAAAAAATTAGATTTGTGCCATGTGGCTCCCCACCCACCAATTTCCTAGAAATTTGAGAACAATTCTAAAAAGTTCCTCCATGATAAATTCTTCATTATTATTTATAACATTAATTTATAATTTTATTTTTTTCTTTCTTAAGTTAAAGTCGACCCATAATTTTTTTTATACATGGTTAATTAGGTAAATGTGTGTATTAGTAAGGCATTTTTAGTGTTGCAATAGTTTTAAGTTATATTTATGAAGCCTTAGTCTATATCAACCACATTAATATTTTTAATGTGGTTGTACTAGTAAGATAATGAAATCATGTTAGAACTTAATCCTTTTGTTGCACATAAAATTTGAAGGTTAATAAGATTATAAAATTTCATTCTCCCTATTTCAAATGACTTATAAACATCAAACTTTGTGCTATATTTTACCAAATTAACCAAATTATTATATATGTATATATATTAATTGTGGGTAAATTTATCATAACTTGGTTGTCAAGCCAATAGTGGAGACAAGCATCTTATTGGCAAATGTAGATTGACTCATCACTATTATTCAAGGAAAATCACACAACTTGTAATTATCTATTGGTGGTGTGCATAAGGGGGGTGAGCTTTACCAAATTAACCAAATTATTATATATGTATATATATTAATTATGGGTAAATTTATCATAACTTGGTCGTCAAGCCAATGGTGGAGACAAGCAACAATGAATGTTATCATGAAATGTAAATTGACTCATCACTATTGTAGAATTGAGACTTCTGTGATTTGTCATAGTTATATGGAGAGCTTCAGCGTAAATCACATATGAAAGAATTTTGCCGACGCGTTTCGAACCAACTAGTGTGGTTCATCGTCAGGACAAGTTGAAGAAACAGATCAAGCTATGGCAATTTAAATAGGCTGTGCAGAGACTCCAACGGCTACTTAACGGTTAAATTTGACTTCCTAACAGCTCTATTTGACTCTAGGACCAGGGCTATATTATATTAATTCTAGAGATGAGAGCAATTATTTATAGCCCTGGTCCTAGAGTCAAATAGAGCTGTTAGGAAGTCAAATTTAACCGTTAAGTAGCCGTTGGAGTCTCTGCACAGCCTATTTAAATTGCCATAGCTTGATCTGTTTCTTCAACTTGTCCTGACGATGAATCATCACTATTATTAAGGAAAATCACAAGACTTGTAATTATCTGCTGATGGTCCATAAGGAGGTGAACTTTCACTCCTGAGAGATGCTTTCGGGCGCCTGTTAACTTGTTTACTTATGTTTGAGGAAAATGAACTCTTAATTAAACATAAATAACTTTAAGGCATACTACAAACCAATAAAACTAATATACATATTACCACCAATATGGTAAACATTTTTACTTTATTAAATGAAAATAAATATAATATTTTCTCTTTAAATTTAATTAAAAAATATCTTAAAATAATCTTATAAGTTATAACCAATATAATATAATCTAATCCTTTGGAACTTGACCTAAAGTTACTTTTGTTTGGTTTGACCAAAGTTAAAAGTTACTATTGTTTGGTTGGAGAAAAGGTAACGCTAGAAAATCCATAGGCATGTGGGAAGAATAACAACCTATGCCATTAAGAACCATTAACGAGTCATTCCAAATACCTTGGTTTTTCTTGAATAACATTAGAGAAAGCAGTTGTCTATAACGAGATTTTTTGAAAGCTTTTCTGATGGGTTTTTCTGGTCAAAATCTGGCAGCATTTTATTGGAATCCCAAGTTTGATAGCTAGTTTCTGCACAATCAAAGCGTCCCACGGGTTTTTCAAGGTGCTGAATCCAAATATGTAGTTAAAAAACCATTTTAACTGCAACAAATCAAGATTTAAACTCAATTTCTTCTGCCGGATTCCGTCACCGGAATCTCCAAAAAAATCGCATTATAGACAACTCCTTAGAAAAATTTGTATTAACAAACCCTACGTTATTTTATATATTTTGGTTTAACTAGTGCTTTGGTTTTCATTAAATAATATCAGGGAAATTTGTATTAACTAACCCTAGATCATCCTAAATATTTTAGTTTTCTTTAAATAACATTAATGGAATTTGCATTACCAAACAATTCATCAATCATTTTAAATAATTTGATTTTCTTTAAATAATATTAATAAAATTTTAAGAGTGAGTAATAATTATTTTCACTACTAATTCAACAACTAAATTTAGAAAAACATATTTTAATGAATTATTTTTATTTTAAAATTCGAAACCCAAAATTCACGACTTAAAATTCCACGAAATTGAAAGAATAGGGTCGACGACTTGTTATGTACTAATTACATACACAAAAAGGCAGAAACGCAAAACGCATTCATCACGCTGATCTGACCATATCGAGCAAGCAGGCAAAACTCAGCAGTGGAACAACAATGGCAACCAAGGGTTCTGCAACAGACAAATCCGCGGCTCCTCTGCCTCCGAAGAAGGCTAATCTTAACGATCCAAATGCCATCAAGCACCTCCTTGATGAAACGGCTTCCGAGGTAAGAAAATCTCGAACCCTGTAAAGAACAGTGAATTATCGTTCAAGATGTCCATTAACCCCAATTAGGTTCTGGTTGAGCGTTTATCTTTACTGTTTTAGGGTCGCGTCTAGGGGATTTTAATGGCTGCATAATTTTAGGGGCACTCTTGGCATTTTATTAAGTGACCTTTTTTCATATCACGAAACTAAGGATTAGGGTTTAATTCAGTTTTTTCAATTCTTATATATTTTAAAGTCAGCGTTGAGCGTTTGAATTTTTTTAATGAAGATCTCAATAATTCACGGTCTCTCTGTAGGTACTATTCAGTCGAGGGTATGTGGAGAATGTGGCGTTGAGTAATGTCAAAATGGCGATAGGTGTCATCATCATCGGAATTGCCCTGGCAGCTCAGTTTTATCCCAAGAAGTTCCCAGAAAATAAAAATTTTCTTATTGGCTGCATTATATTATATCCTTTTATGACACAACGTTGCAGTTTTCCACGAGGTTTTTGGGGTTTCTTAGGTTGAAATTACGGAATTTAATGTCTTCCATAAGCGTTTTCCTTGTGTTTTCAAATTTCTCATATTATTAATGTGGATATCAACTTAAGGCTCAACTACTATCTCTGGAACTTTACATTTCTGCGTACCTTTTGTTTTTCAATTTCTTGGAATGCATGTTTGTTTTGTTGTAATTAGTTTACTTTCATGAATTATTAAAGTTTTTTTGGAATGCAGGTTTGTTTTGTTCCAATTAGTTTACTTCCATGAATTATTAAAGTTTTTTTACTATATACTTTAAAATTTCAGTGAAATACAAACTCTGGGAACCCTGGTCACTTCTCATTCTAAGGAAGGTACTCGGGGTAAACTGGATGTTTTTTTAATATAAATTTTAAAATTTCAGTGAAATACATACTCTGGGAAACCAGCCACCCACTTCTCATTCCAAGGAAGGTACCTAGGGTAAACTGGATTCTTCAGGGCTTAAGACCAATAGAACTATATAGTTATTCTCATTAAGAAATCAACTCGTTACTTCCAGGAATTGATCCTCGGGGTGGGGAGGATTACATTCTTCGTCCCAAACCACACGGGCGAGACTCAATTAACAATCAGAGAAATCAGGGCTTGTTTATTAGTTCATCATTTGAAATTTTCTATTCAAGACCAAAACTATGGTGATGAAAGCTGAGTCATTATTCAAAATATTAGAATTATCTTTCTTCTTATTTCTCTCCGTCATGGCACTGATGCTGTGAGTTTGTGGAAGAGGGAGCTTAACATTCCCCAGTCCCGAATCGTTGCTGTTCTGCATCTGTTTTGAAGTAAGACTATTGCATTCCATCTGCCTCAGATTTCCATCTTTATCGATTTCTCAATTTAACTTTTCATTGAGCTCTAGCCCCAAATATTTATAGTTCTGTGTGACTTTAATGTGTTCTTTTCCGAAGAGGATTTGAATCTGGCTTGGTGTCCTTTTAACTTTTAAGTGAAAATATGACCACCGTGGTCTTTTTTGTGATTCACATCAATCCCCACCTCCGCACAAAAGGTCTCCAATTCCAATAGGTCAAATTCAGATGATTAGCACAAAGCTTCTTTATATTCATATTATAGATATTGCCCTCTCCGTATGTTAATTTTAGGTATGTTCTATGCTGAGAGCAAATTTGCTTCAATTTTCCATATTAGCTCAATATCAATTCTAGATTAGCAATCTTGAAGTCAGTCCCATATAAATGAGAGTGTTTCATACCACTCTTAATGATCCGAAATCAGTTCCAAATGAAGAGAGTGTATCATACCACTCTTATGGATCTGAAATCAGTTCCAAAAGAGATGAGTTATATCACTCTTATTGACCCAAAATCAGCTCCAATTGATCCCAGATCAATATCATCCTAGCATAGGGATTACAATAGATACACGATGCGTCCATTGGTACTACTATTGTCCCTATTTTCATTTCCCTACTCATTGGCTAGATGAGAGGTACTTCCCATGAGTCCCAGACTGCATGGGCAGGATGTCTCAGCAGAACAAGGATGAACCACTCATCTTGCCTACATGTCGCCAGGGGTATTCCAGGGGAAGGCTAAACCACTCACCCTGTACACAACAAATCACTCGGGGAAGGCTGAACACTCACACTATGATTGTGTCTTAACAAGAGAAGGATGAACCACTCATCTTGCCTATGTAGCAAACCACTAGGGGAAGGTTGAAGTTCTGAACCACTCACCCTATGGTTGCTCATCGCTCCAAAATGTACCCCCAAGCCCTCAGAGCTCCCAGAGCTCAATGTCCATATCATACAGGACCCTTAGGAAAGAGTCTCTCCATGACTCCTAGTCGTTCTCAAAAAGTCAAGAATTTGACCTTTTCCAGGGGCTTTGACAAAATATCAACGACCTGCACATCAGTCCCAATGTGATGAAGCCTTCTTGCTCCTCGATGTACCATATCCCAGAGAAAGTGGTACTTGATGTCTATATGCTTCGAGCAATCATAGAACACGTGATATCTCAACAATCGAATCCCCCTCTAGTTGTCACAGAAGATCACGATGGTATCCAGCACGTGTCCAAATAGCTCACTGAAGAGCTTCCTCAACCAGGGAGCTTCACACGAGGTCATACTCGTAGCTATGTATTCTGTCTTAGCGGTGCTCAAAGCAACCGACTTTTGTTTCCTGCTCACCCAGGATATCAAAGCAGAACCCAAAGAGAACCAACACCCAGAAGTGCTCTTGCGATCCTCCACACTGCCTGACTAATCAACATCAGAATAATCATGCAGCTTCAAATTTCCAATAGTGTATCTCAATCCATGAAAGATTATGCCTTGAAGATATCTCAAAAGATTCTTGGCACCAATCCAGTGAGGCGACCATATATGAGCTCAACATGCTAACTGCAAAACATATATCCGGACGGAAGTTCACCAAGAACTTCAATGCTAGAATGAGTTATGAAACTTAGAGGCATTTCCCAAATCATATCCGGCATCACTACCACATAACTTTTGAAAGTTAAGCTCCATCGAGGTAGTCACGGGCTTGCAGTTCACTATTCCAAATCCGGAATCCAACTCCCTCTTACTTTTGTAAGTGAGAGGGTCTGCACTTGTCAGAAAGAGATCGTCCTCATGTTAGTATGAGAGGTCTATCATCCACAACCTTAAAGCAATGTTTTTGATCGGGTCCACTCCTAGTGAATTTTAGCTTCATTAGACAACTATCAATCCTCTCATATCAAGCCCGAGGTGTTAGCTTTAAATCATAGAGAGATTTCTTCTGCTTGCATACATGAGATTCCCAATCATGAATCTCAAACCCCTCGGGTTGTTCCACATTTGAGGTCTTGCTACATGAGGTGAATGGTCCCCTTGTAAGTTTTCCTTCGGTACATCTCGAACATGTACCTTCATGCTCTTCTTGAATTCAGGCATCTTTGTCACCATTTGGCTCACATTGGGTAGGGCTCCATAATAAGCAGACCTTTGGTGCTATAGAAGAGATATGTCAACTGTCATGGTCCCTAATGGACTTCCAGCAACTTGATACAAATTTCCAACCCTGAACCTAAGAATAAAAGCATCTTTGAAAATTCCATTTTCAAACATGTACCTTTCCATCAATGAATGCCACCTTGAAACCTTTGACTTCCATTGCTGAAATGGATACCAGGTTCTTCTTGAGATCAGGTACATGAAGAACTTCTTGTAAATGAATTGTATTACCCTCATTCAATTGAGGGGTAATATTCCCTACACCCTTTCCAGAATAGGTGGCATTGACTCCAAGTATAACCACCACAATTGTTTCCTTCTCTATCAAATTAGAGAGAGCTTCCTTCTATCCGATGAAGTGCCTTGAAGCACTACAATCAATAAGCTAGATTCCCAAAGAGTCTGGAGGAGAAGTAGTGGAGAGGGCCAATATAAGATAATATTTCTTTAGCTTATTAGAAACAACATTTGATTCTTCATACCTGGAATTCCTTGCTTTCTTTGAAGAGTTGGCCATTTCCTTGATGACCCACGTTCCTTTTCCCTTTGCTAATGAACCTGTCATTCCTTTGATCATTGAAATGCCCCTGGAATGATTGTTATCATCATCAAGTGATGTGTCCCTTCTATTTGGGCACTCCTTCGCATAATGGCCAAACTTATTGCAAGCAAGGCATCTGCCTTTCCTTCCACCCTTAGATCCAGACTTCCCATTGAAGTGATCTTTAGGTAGGCCATTAGATGCTTCCACTGCGCTACTCGGATAAAATTCTTTGTTTCGACTGCACCCTTGGTGAATTTGAAGGGGGATGAGGAACCCATTGAGCCTTTTGTCCTTTTCAACTATCTTCGGTGATTGCTCTTTCACTCTTGCTTGGGCTTTGTCTTCACTTCAGCTTTGATACCATGTTAATTTTAGTTATGTTCTATGCTGAGAGCAAATTTACTTCAATTTTCCATATTAGCTCAGTATCAATTCCAGATTAGCAATCACATTTAGCATGATTATAAAATGCAGATAGAACACAAACATAAATCACAGAAAACAAGACAAAACAAGAGGACACAAGATGTGGCGCCAGCCAGGGACAAACCCCAATGTGGGGAAACCCTTGATCAATTCTTCTTATGTTCTTCAACAGTTCAGCAGGGAGAGATAGTACATATACAACAGAAGTCAACATTTTGACTTATCAAAATAAGAGCAGAGATCGTCTCTATGAAGATAACACATGAGGTAGCTGATCTAAATTCTGGTGAAGACAAACTGCTTCAGCTGATCCTGCAAGGTGACTCCATCACCATGCTGCACCTGTCACTGTGCTGCATCCAATCATTGAGCTGCTCTCATCACTGTGTTGCTCTCATCACAGAGCAGCACCTCATCATCATGTTGTACCCATCATCAACAAGCTGCTGCTATACATCCATGCCTATCATCACCATGCTGTACCATTGTGCTGCACCATACTGCACCACGCTGCACCCATCCTTACTGTCACCTATATGCTGCACCACTATCATTGTGCACTATGCTGCACCATTCATCATGCTGCACTGATAATTGTTGCAATTAAACATTATGTCTCTAACACCATGCTGCATCCAACATACACTCATCCATGCTTGCTGTAATGTATATCATTATGCTGCACATACAGCATCCAATATGCTGCAACCTTTTTACACTTATCAGCCTTAGCTGCTTGCTATGGCTTGCAGCCTAGCAAAGCCGCTAGGCTATAGTTGTTTAGGCTTCTTTCATATTCAGGCAGTGGAGAGCTTCTCCAGGACAGCAACCAAGCCCTCTAACAGTCCTCCTTAACTGCCTCTAACAGCCCTCCTAAACTGCCTCTAACAGTCCTCCTAAATCTAACAGTCCTCCTCATGGACTGCATCTAGGTCACCAACATGACACATAAGACTCTGGTTAGAAGCACAAATGGACAGCTGCTATAGTCCTCTATTTTGGTGACTGTAACCTTCTCCTTTTACTGCAGCTAGGGCAGACTTGAGACTGCATATTAGGACCCATTCAGGCAGCATATTGTAGCTCTAGAGATCCCCTAGGACTGCGGCCAGATCTTGTCATCTACTGCGGCTAGGGTAAGACTAGTCCTCCCATTAGGGCTGCGGCTAGGGCTTGCCCTCACAGCAGTTTAGGGCACATGAAAACCTTCCTCAAACTGTGGCCTAGAACAGCGTTTTAGGGATCTCTTTAAGGCAGCGTGTAGATATTTTATGGACAGCGTTAAGGTCTTCACCATGACTGCGTTTAGGTGGCATCTTCATTAGGCAGCGTAGCTCCTTCTTACCCATGACAGCAACTAGGTCTAGGGCATCTCCTCTACTCCCTTTAGACCTGCGGCTAGGGCATTCTGCCTTCATAACTATGTTTAGGGCATCATTAGGCCAGTGGTTAGGGCTTGCTTAATACCAGCGTTTAGTCTTCTCCATGATAGCGTAGAGCCTTCTCCATTGGGGCAGCATTGTCTCTTAGGATCTCTCCTCCCACCAAAACCCAAAGACAAGTGGAGAGGAAGAAATCACAAGAAGAGTGTCTGTGCAAATGACTAGCAAGCCACCTCTTTTTATACTAAAACGTTGAGCACAAGTGTGGACAATTTGGTAGCTCGCCGACCTTGACGAATTGTCCCATAACACAAATAAATTTGTATCTCCATGCATACTTATCGGAATCGGATGATCTTTAGATTAGTCCTACGCCTCTTGACAAGAGGAATCAAAGAAAAATATCAGCTGCCATGAATAAGTATACCCACATGGAGTTTGGCCCTAGTTGCCAATTTAAACACCATATATTTCATTTTTTTTTTCTTCCTTTCATTCAAAGAATGAATTGCTTCATTGGATATATTGTACAGGCCAGTTCACCTTATGGATTTAATAAAACTGCCTCTCTTACAAAACAAGCATTTTGAGTTAACATTCTATTTTGTTTTATCAGTTAAAAGCTATAATTTCTTGTTGCATTCACTTATAAAACTGAAACTTTATTTCTTATGGATTGTTTAACGAAGTCATACTTTTAGTGTTATTCTGATTTTTAAGGCAAATTTTTATGTCAGGAATTTTTTTAAACATATATTTTTTTGATCATGGAAGTTTAATTATTGATCATGGACGTTTGATTATTTAAAAGCTATATTTTCTTTCAATGGTGTTGATGTTGTTTGGAATTTGTATTGCCTTGACTCTGGCAAGTATGTTATCTTCAATGGATTGTTGCAGTTTATCATTTATACAAAGGAGAAGAACACTATTCTCTTCACAGATCCTCCCCCCGTAAGTTCCCATGCAACTGTGATCTTTACAGATTTTGCTTTTTATCTTGTGTATCGGGACACAACTTTATAGTGGAATCAACAGTTATGCATTGTTGGAGTTATGTCTTTTTGATCTGTTTACACAAGGGACACATGAGCAAGTCAAGGAAGCTGACTGCTAGTAGTTGTCTGATCCTGACACTTGTCTGTTATATTTGTTCGCTTAATGATTCGTCAGTGAGAATGAGTAGTCCAAGGAACTTCTAATGAATTAATTGCTCTAAGAAATTCTGTCGCCTTACAATTATTAGGAAACTTCCACATACAACTAGTCTGCAAGAGCAAGTTACATGACCATATTGAAGGTGAAGTCTACAATTTAACGGTCATATTTTTTGTAGTCAAGAACCTGGGTTTAGGTATTTTGTTTAATTTTACGGTTGGCTCTTCAGGAAGCCCTGTTCTGTTGTGGCATAATTAACCACACCTGTCATTTGGAATGGAGCTGTGAGACAGGAACTTCCTAGACGATTTGCTACACTCTAGGGTTTCATTGTCCCAGAAAAAGACTGGAAGATCTGGTAGCTTCACCTGTTTTGAAAGCACTTTGAATTGTTCCAACATGGGGTTGAGCTCTGGTTGCCACGCTTTCATACATAGACTGACAGTTCCCTGCTACCAGTGTCGTCCCTGGAGGACTGCCAACCTAGCTTCCTTATTCAAAAAGTGATACAATTGAATCCTTTGCTAAAATAGCATGACACAGTACTGCTATTGGCTGATGGTGGACCAATGATGATTAATCCCATTCTGAATACAGGGACTGTCAACCTGGCTTCCTTATTTCGAAAGTGAGACAACTGAATCTCTGGTAAAATAGTATGACAAAGTACTGCTATTGGCTTATGGTGGATCAATGATGATTAATCACATTCCAAGTTGAAAGTGTAATGTCCAGTGGCTCAAAGGTAAATGTTTTGTATTGCTAACAAACAAAATAAGTTTTTTTGACAGCTACCAATATGAAGAAGTGTATCCTGAATGGGCTTCAAGACCTAAAGTAAAGGAAATCTCCCAAATAGTACTTCCAAATAACATGCATCAGCAATGGACGATGAATGAAATCGATCAAGTGTTCAGATTTTTTTTTTTTTTTGCATGCACAATAACAACCACTTCCAAATACCAGCACCAGCAGCACGTGCTGAATGGAATAAATGGGCAAATATAATACACACATACTTTCAACCATAGAGTGCTTGGGCACAAAGTAGAAACATTGATTGAAAGAGAAGTGCAGGAAAGACTTCAAGTCAAATGGACAAGAAAGAATCTTATGAAGTTGTGTCTCTGATCCCCAGTGCCTCCGATATTCACAACTGAGGAATGATAAAAGTTCTGGACCCCTGTATGCCAGTCAACATTCAAAGCAATTATAAAAACTCTCTCTCTCTCTCTCTCTTCTCTCTCTCTCTCTCTCTCTCTCTCATATATATATATATATATATATATATATAATCCATGGCATTTAGAACAGCCTCATTAAACTACCCATATATATTCTGAACAACTCAGTGACCAACAGCATTGTAAGCTCTGGGTTCAAAAGCACAGTCCCATACTAGAGATGCATAATCTTCTGATTTCTCTTAACCAACCGCTTATAAACATCAATTTCTTATTATAGTGGACAGGATAATGTGGACACAAGAAAATTAATGTAGATACAGTTCAAATGGTTATGGAGGAACATGATGTGTCTGAATTAATGATAAAATGGAATAAGGAAGAGTGTCATTGCTAACAGTATTTAGTCCCATTGACAATTTTTTGCGGTCATTTCTTGGACATTAATAAAATTATCTTGTCTTATCAAAATGCGTGCAAGCAGGGAATGAAACCTATAGCAGTGCAATTAGCAATGACCAAGTGTTCAAATTTCAAAACATGGTAAGCAATCTGCAGGCAGCAAATCAAGGTTGCAAGCTGTGGGAGCGTTTTTTTTCCAAAAATCCTTGGCAACAGAGCGTCCCAAGAGTGTCTATATATATATATATATATTGCATTTATATTAAAAAACATCCAGAATGCCAAAATATATGAAAACAAGCATATTTGTACATCAATGAAATGACATCCATAGTACATTGATTAATTATTCAAGCATCAACCATTTAGATTCTAGCAATTACAAACAAACATACAAATTATTTGGCCTCATAAAAGAAAGTAGACCATTAACTTATGGATTGAAATGGTTTTCTAGCAACTACCAATGATAACATGACCAGATAGTTAATTTTTACAAAATAGGCCAACTGTACACTGAAATATGAAGACTGAAAGGTCTAGTCACTCCAAACAATAAACAAAGCTAGTTGCTAAATACATCATTTATATTGGGGTCCTCATCATTAGTATCATCCTTTATTCTTTGCCTTGTCTAGCCTTTTTTGTCTCTACCTCGATCCTTTGGGAACATCAGTGGATGTGTTAATTTTTAAGTTAACATGTTCTTTGCATAGGACCTCATAAAAGAAAGTAGACAATTAACTTATGGATTGAAATGGGTTTTCTAGCAACTACCAATGATAACATGACCAGATAGTTAATTTTTAGAAAATAGGCCAACTGTACACTGAAATATGAAGACTGAAAGGTCTAGTCACTCCAAACAATAAACAAAGCTAGTTGCTAAATACATCGTTTATATTGGGGTCCTCATCATTAGTATCATCCTTTATTCTTTGCCTTGTCTAGCCTTTTTTGTCTCTACCTCGATCCTTTGGGGACATCAGTGGATGTGTTAATTTTTAAGTTAACATGTTCTTTGCATAGGACAGTTACTTCAGATATCCATATTAGCTCAATTTTCCATTAGCAATCTCATAAGACATTATTATCATGACAGTAACTCATTATTATCATGACAGTAACTGAAGAAAGAACATAGACAAAAGATGCGGAAGACAGGCCAAGACAAGAGTACACATGGATATGGCTCAAGTCAAGGAAAAGCCCCAAGATGGGGAAAACCCTTGATCGATCTTCCTTCTTATAAATATCAAATGTTCAGAGAAGGGGAGAGAGAGTACAATCATAGTCAAAATAGACTTGCCAATACCACTGTCCAAATACAAAGGAGATAGCCAGGACAAATCTCCACTTCAGTCTTCAGCCCTAACCATAGATCAATGATAGTTAAAGCAGCTACAAAGATGACGTGAACCTGAATCATAAAATGCAGCCTTTTGAGCTGAAGATAAAACTCCCAAGACAGTTTGAATCGAGGCAGAATTTCAGTTCTGGTTAGGGCTCAAATCAGCCCTAACTTATAGTAGCAGACCCATGAGAATATCTTCAAAATACTTCGCTCCTCACTGTAGGTGCGGTCCGAGCTATGTTAACATTTAGGCTTCAGATCCATATGATCAACTCCTGTAATCTTCATTGAGGGACTGCAAGGGAAATAGACGCAGCCCAAAATTGCCCTTAAATACAGAATACACAAGCCCAGACTTCCTCTAAGCAACTTGGCCTCCTGCCTGAAGAACTTGGCTCATGAAGAAGGCTAAAGAGATCACAAACTTGCCCTTGATACCTTCACTTGAGATCTTCCTTTTCTGCGGCCCAATTCAGAGAGAATACTGAGAAATGGATGTGTCCAAATGAGGGTAAAGACACCTCTATTTATATAATTCGATGGGGAACAAGAGATGTGTCTATTGGGTATAATGAGTCGACATAGAGGAGAGGTTGACCCTGATATTTTACATAAATTCAAAAACCCATTTCTCTGTGTCCAAATTTGACAATCTTTAGGTCGATTTTGGTCTTCTTGAAAAGAGAAATTCGATGCCATAATTATCTTCTACCAAAACCCTGGCTAAAGTGGAATTTGGTTCTAGTTGCCAATTTTAACACTCCCAACTAGGGAGAATTCCACCTGCGAATCCTTTTATTATCATGCCATCTTGTCGTCTGAATCTAATCTCATCTCGGCTCTACTGAACACTGATATGAATAATAAAGAAGGATCGATTGAGAGTGAGTTACAAGACCTTACCACTCCACTGACAAAAGTCAGTCCAAAAGTAGAACCTCAATCAGACTTAATCCTAGATCAAGTTATTGAACACCATGCATCATAGACATAGGGAGTATGACAGTACCCGATGTGTCCATTGGTAGTGCTATGGTCCCTATCCACTTTTCCCAACTCATTGGTCAGATGAGAGGTACTTCCCATGTGTCCCAGACTACATGGGTAGGATGATACTGAATCAATAACAGGGAAGTAATATATCACATCCTGCGCAACCACACGTTTGGAAAGGACAAACCACATCCTATAGTCACACATCACAACCAACGTAGGGAAAGGATGAACCACATCCTACACGCATGCAAAATCACCGAGAGTAGGGAAAGGATGAACCACGTCCATCGAACCCAAGTCACAATCACATGTAGGGAAAGGATAAACCACATCCTACAAACACAAGTCACAACCATCAATCATAGGACAAATCCTACACGTGGGAAAGGATGAACCATGTCCCACCGACATGTCAACCACCAATCCTAGGGAATGTGTATCCTACATGTGGGGAAAGGATGAACCCGTCCCGCCGACATGTCAACAGATGCCTATGTGCATCTCTCACTGGGGTATCCGCAAAAGAAGGTGAACCACTCATCTTGCTCATATGCCATAGGAGAAGGTGAACCACTCATCCTATGCATATGTCATCAATAGTAGGGGAAGGTGAACCACTCACCCTACACATGTCAACCACCATGGTGTAACACTGTGGAAGGTGAACCATTCACCCTATACACAACGCACCAATAGGGGAAGGTGAACCACTCACTCTATGGTCGCTCATAGCTCAATAAGTACCCCAAGCTTTCAGGGGCTTCCAGAGCTCAATGTTCCATCTTAACAGAAGATTCCTTCATATAGGGGATAAAGCTAGGTTGCTTTCTGAAACTAATGATATTGTTGACCGAATAGTTAATGGAAAGCCTCAATAGCTCCACTCAACAGATCTACTAGCAGAGATCTTTAGCAGCACTCAGCAATCTTCTGATTCTTGCATATCTATTACAGAAAATACTTAACTGTTCTTACTCCCTCTTACTCAGGGAGACCACAAGCCTAAGCTTGTCTTTACAGAGTGCAAAGCATTCATATGGCAACCTGCTCATTATTAGATCCATCATCTTTGAATATAATTTATTAATACACTTAATCATGCCATAATTCTGGCGGTGCTCTTCCATAAATAGGAATGACCTTGTTGTACTAGCTGGGAAGATCCAATGGACAACTCCCACGGAGACTCAATATGTAATGATAAGTCTCTTATCTATTTTCTTCAAAGTCTGAAGGTAGCTTCAAAGGAGCTGCATCCTTAGATATAAACATCAGAAATCAATAATGCATGAGAAGATTCTATCAAGGTCTTATCCTCTTGAGGTAATAAAATAGGGAGTCTTCAAACCTTTCTCCAAAATCTGGGCCTGTGCCTTTTCTTCAAGAATCATTCCAATCCTGATGTTCTAGACAGCGATTTAGTCAATCATCAGGGCTTTATTGTAACCTCTGAGTACTGAAATGGATTTAGTGTAAACTTTGTTTGCTGTAAGCCATAGTAAAACATCCTTGGACTTATCACAGACCAGTTTTAATATGTAGATTCTGAGCAAGGCACATTTTAATGAGGCACAACATACTGATTACAACTGTGGCATATTCTTCATTTAGTAAAGGGTCTTGGTGAGCTGATGTATTTATAACATTCTTGACCAGTCTCCAACCATAGCTCCTGCATGTAGTATCCCATCAGACTATAAATAGTCAGTTTTCTGTAGTATTTCGAAAGTATGTCCTGTAGCTAATGTTATTCTCGGAATGACCTCAGATGGCATACTATAACATAGGATTCTACAGTGAAACATCTGTAGCTCTTGAGATCATCACTCAGTTGATGTAGGCTTGATCTTTCAACAAAAGACAACATGTCGAATCAAAGCACCAACTCCCTCTTGGTCAGTTGATACTGCATAAGATACAAAGGATCTTGGCCTTGCAACACAGATCTGAATTTTTGAATCACAGTAATCAACAGAAAGATTATATACCTTTAAGACTGTTTCTTTAATGATGCTATTGTAGGATTCCAGGGTAAGTCACTATGGACTCTGGAGGGAGTTCAATACTAAAAGAGGATAAATGCTGATGTGGAATGACGAATGTCCTTGATGCCCGAAGATTTCCTCCATTCCAATGTGATAAAAAGATTTAATATAGATATTGCCTCTGCAAATAATGATTCCCCAGGTCGGCTCAATTGATTCGACCTGAGAGTAAACATATATGAGTTGATCACGATAATGCTGGAGGTGACAAACTGGATATTTACTGAGATCATAACAGGTATACAGTTTGTCCTGCAGACATTGATTCACCAATCTCTGCTTGATCTGGAAGCTGAAGGTATAAAAGGAATACATCTTCACACTGATACCATTGTCATATTGATGTCACCTTATGCTGTCAATTCTGTCACAGGGGCGCTGACATCAAGCAGTAGAGATCAGTGCATCGTATGTGTATATCATTAACAAAACCCTTACAGAATTAGGGTTATTTCCTCTATATCTTAGTCTGTTGTGGATGCATTGTTACAATAGATATGCTTCACTGTCATCGACACAATAATGCAACAAGGTCATCCTCATAAATACTGATACCAGAGCAGTGATTACAGTCTTATGTTATTGTCGATTCATCAAATTATAGAGAATGTGAGAGCTACTATAGGATGACGGGCCTTCTAGAAAAGCAATGCCCTAGAGTACATAAAACCACAATGAGTAGCAATGACACCTGTGGATAACAAATGTACAACAAGGTTTCAAATGAAGAAAAGGAATGAACAAGGTTTCAATTGTCCATTTTGGAATGAACAACCACTGTATATTGCAAACAGAGGCCCAATGGCACATTCCACAGCATCTCCTTTCAACAGCCATCTATAAAAAACACTGAAAATTAAGTATTAAAAGACGGTTAGGTTGATTGGTGAATTTAATGGCCAAACTTCACTGAGTTTATGCGGCCACTCTTTAAATGTGCCGAATTTTGAACTTCATGGGTAAAATCTGGCAACCACTGTGACTTAGAAGACATATTGGTTCAGGCTTTCACAAGCATTATTATATTCTTCAAGCTCAATAAAAGTGGGGTCAGGATCAGACTTATTGAGCTCACTTCATTTCCATTGCCCTCCATGAGTCACAACACCTGCTACAACAAATGCCAAGGGGGAAGTGTATGGGCCATAAAAGGTGAACTGTTCGAAGGGCAGGAAGCTACCTAAGAATTAAGGGACACTAGAGTAATACTAATTTCCAAACGTACAGAGATCTAATTGGGATTCAAAGCAGAAGAATGAAAGACTCTACTATCACTTTGTGTTCCATGCACATATTATTGAGGTAGTTGGAAATGAGTTATGGCTGCAAATGTTTATCATGCTTCAATTCAGAAGTGTAATTGGGGTCCTGTGTCCTATTTGATGAAAATTTATCTCTTATTTTATTGTCTGTTATGTAGGTTCCAGGCACAATTTAGGTATCTGATCTATGATTAGCTGGTATCTGATATTGAGTTGCTTACTGGATTGCAGGGATCATTTAGCAGCACAGGTTTGGCAGTTTCTTCAAAGCTTGCCCGTTTTTCTGACATGTACACATTATGTATATCTAGTACCGACCCCAAATCTATTGCAGCCAATTCACCGGTCGAGTTTACAAAGAGTGTTACTAAATGGTAAAGGACATGCGTCTCCACTTTTTAATTAACTTATGTTGGAACTTTTTCATGATATTTGTAGTCAATTTATTTGAAACTACTTACCATATTTCATTGCTCATGTCAACTTGTTGTTTTGGTGCTCCAGGTTTACCAAAGACGGAGTTTTGGTTGAGACTCTTTTCTGGAATGATGTGGAGAAGCTAATTGATGATTATGGGAATGAGTCTCGAAAGGCGAAGTAATCAATCCCAAACAAAAGTTGCTGGAGCTTAAACCACCATTTTTGAAATGCAGAGTTGCACACATTATGCAACCTTAAAACAAATACTTAACCGAGGGAATAACAAATGGTCTCTGTTTTATCCAGTTAAACACTAGGGTAGGTATGATTTTCCTAGCAGTGGAATCTTTTCAGATGATAATGTAACTGGTTAGCTACACTTGGTATTGAACAATTTTCTGGGGGACATTTATTTTCATGACGGATTCAATGTAGTTGTTTTTCAAAGTTCCAAGGGATGCGTGAACTATTGCATGTATGTTTAACGTTCAAATCTGTGTGCTTTTACGAAAACCATATGAAGGGTACATGCACAATGATTGAATCAGTAAGAAGAAAGAGCTATGAGACACCCGTCATTTTTCTGACGCTTTTCATATTCATTGGCATCATATTCTCCTTCAAATTTCCAGTGATATGATGTATAAATTTTTCCATTATTTCTGCTATTATTGGTTAATTTTGTGTCATGACTGAGTAGGAATAACTTTTCATCCATTTAAAAGATATATTGAATTTGTCGTGACAATTTTGTCAAGTATAAAGTGGTGTAATTCATTAATCGGTAAGTTGTTTTTGCAGGAAATTCATGTTCATTAAAAGAAGAAAATATCTAGATTTCTAACCATCTAAGATTTTCCTAGCATTGGAATTTTTTCAGATGATATTGTAACTGGTTAGCTACACTTGACATTGAACAGTCTTGTGGAGGCATTTATTTTCATGACAGATTCATTGTGTTTGTTTTTCAAAGTTCCAAGGGATGCATGAACTACTGTATGCATGTTTCACGTTCAAACCTGCGTGCGTTTTTCGTTTTACAAAAACTGATGAATGATACGTGCACAAGGATTGCATCAGTGAGAAGAGCTAGGATATGCCCTTCACTTTTCTGACACTTCTGGTATTTAAAGCATCGTTCTGCTTCAAATTTCCAGTTATACGGTGAATAAATTTTATCATTATCTATATTTTTGCTGTTATTGGTTAAATTTGTGTCATGTTTGAGTAGTCAAATTTTCAATCGTTAAAAAGAGTTAAAGAGTTTGATTTTGTTTATTATGGTTGGTGTAAATGTTCTAATTTATCAAAATTGGTAAGGTGTTATTGCAAGAAATTCACGTTTATTTTTTTACAAAAATAGGTGAATTTTATTTACATATATTATAAAAGACTCTAGGAAATGTACACAGATGGGTTACTAAAATAGATAATCCCTATAGTGTCAGAGATCTGCAGTAACCTGCTATTCATGATTTACAATTTCAAAACCACCTAAAATACCTATTCATACATATAAATTTAGTTACAAAATGGTTGAGACCCTCAGAATTAGGGAATTCACTGGTCGACAAGTTGCACATTAATTAAAAACAAGTGGTCTCTGTTTGGTTGTTTGGCCCGGGCTAGCAACTATAGTCTATCACCTTCTCGCGATCAAGCGGCAAAGAGTATCTATAGTGAGTGCCTCGAAACCACTCTTCGCGAAAGCAGTGCCCACCTACCTAACTAGAGAACCTGTTCATTCTCATTCCTGCTCATGGTCTTTTTTTTTTCTAATTGAATAGCCAATTGGCTTGGAGTCAGTCAATTTGTTGTTATGCTGTTGCACGTGGAACCATTCTATTTTGTAGTGCATTTTTTCGACCAAAGCTCTAATTCTTCTAAAAGTGGCTTCTAATCTGAGATATCTGGCCTTCAGCTCAAATTGCATGTGTTTGAGGGGGACAAATGAGTACCCTAGAACAAGAAGAGGCTTTGGATGGAATTTATGAGCTAGGATAATGCCCTGCAGAAAAGCATGTCTCTGCTAAATTGATAGAAAGAACTCCTAGTTGCCATGGACACTGTCCTTCAATTATTCCTCTGGTGTGAAAGACTGACAGAGAATCCACAATTGTTCCTCTGGGATGAAAGACTGACAGAGAACCCACAGGCAAGAACTACATCTGATTTATATGGACTACCGACAGAGAACCCACAATTGTTCCTCTGGGATGAAATACTGACAGAGAACCCACAGGCAAGAACTACATCTGATTTATATGGACTACCGACAGAGAACCCACAATTGTTCCTCTGGGATGAAAGACTGACAGAGAACCCACAGGCAAGAACTACATCTGATTTATATGGACTACCTTTGAGAAACTAAAAGGCCAAAACAACTAGTATAAGAATATAGCTAAAAGAAGGAAAAGCCTAGCAAAAAGGCCACAGAAACCAATTAGCTTGGATTAAGTTACACATTACAAAAACCATAAAAAACGTTACTAAAAGAAGGAAAAACCCAGCAAAAAGGCCACAAACAAGTTAGCCTGGATGAGTTATACATTACAAAAACAATAAAAACCTCACGTTGTTGTTGTGCTAGTTGATCAGCTCCTTCGAAATTTGTACTTAAGAGTAAGTGATAAGGCAACCCGCCTGCCCTGTCGTATTCCCCATTGGGTTTTTTTCTATTTTTTTTAACTACTTTAGTTTAAGAGTTCATGTGCGGGGGCTGTGCCCTTTGCAGTTTCTTCCATGAATTGAGAACTTGTAGTGTTTGGAGTTTTCACAATTCTTATTACGTGCACATCCAACCGTTCTGCCCACTCTTGCATCAGCATAGTATTTGTTAAGGTTCAAGTTCGAGGCCGATTGGTCAAGTCTGACTTAGCGAGCTTCTGGTCAGCGGCTAAACCTGCGCGTGGGCACGCGGTATGCCTGGGAGATTACTTCTCGTCTCGGGGGGTGCTCTGTGTTCGTTCAATCTCCTTGGCTGTGGCGGAGATACCCTGGAGTATAGGCTTTGGTCAACCTGCTATAAGTTGATTACATACAGCAAACTGAATCAGTCGTCCATTGTCTCTTTAAGAGCTTAACGTATTCTCAATTTGGGTGTCCTTCCATCGCACTAGCCATTGTAGGATTAGCACTTTGATATTGCCTTTGGATGAACACTTCATAAATGTCCTTGGATGGGCACCAATTTTGGCAGTGCTGGAGTCGCCTCTATAGGATTAAAACACTTCTCATAAATATCGTTTGATGGACATCAATGTTGGTAGGATAGCAACCAATGGACGCTAGATATCGGTAAGATAATTAATGGTTCTAAGACATTCTTAAAAGTATTCATGTGTATCAATCAATATAAATCAGATTATTATTCATTAAATATTCAAAAGATAGATGTGTATTCATCGCTTTTCGTGTGAAGTCTCACAATAAAAGTATCACAATTAACGCTTCTAGTTTCTCAACAAACTCCTTGCTGAATAGATTATCCCAAGAGTTAACTACCTGAATATTTGCATAACTTTCTTTGCTGTTTTTAACAGTCTTGCATTCTTAAATGAAATGCTTTTCTCTTTCCACTTTTTCGAAAGAAAAAAAGTTACACTCTTTCCTCCCACACTTCTTTTGGCTTTTTCCAGCGCCTTGTTTCACAACGGAGTTGATGAAAATTAGTTGTTAACTGTGCAATAAGAATTTTAGCTCTCCAAGAAATAATGGCCCCTATGTACGTCTTTTGTTGATGATTATGAGTGAGATTAAACTCTTCAATATAATACTTTTTTTTCTCCATGGCTCCTTATCCTAAGTACGCTTGTGGAACTTATCCATATCAAAAGGCTTTATCTTCTTACTATTTATGGGACACATGTTCACGCAAATACTCCATTTACTAAACCATTTTGTTATTTTACCGCATCCAAGTCTTTTTTTTTTTTTGCACAATATGTCATTAAAGATAACCTTAGGCCATTTGTGTTTTTCAATTTGCTCTATTTTTTTTAAATACCTTATGACTCACACCATAACAATTGCTTCAATAAGAGCAACCTCTGTATCACTTAACAAGATAGCATAAGGAACTGCACTTTTATTTTTGAATTTGTTTGTAATCAAACGCTTATGAATTTTCTCAATTTGTTTCCACTGCATCTTGGATGTACTACTAGCCCACATTTCACAATCGTAGAGAATCATCGAAATCACTAAAAGCCCAAATAGAGTTTGAGTGGTTTTCCAGTCCCATAACTCTGTCTAAAGCATAAAATACTTTCCAACCCCCCAAAATTCTTTTCTTTCTACAACCATCTTAGCTTAGGTTTTTGTTGAAGTCAATTATGAGGTACTAGTAATCTACAACTTCTTTCAGAGCGCTGCCTTTAAAGTAGAACTTATGTTGGTTATGTTTTCTTTTGTTAGAGAAAACCATTGTTTTCGTTTTGCTAATATTGACTTGCGTCCCCACCTTTTTACAAAAATATTCAAGGGAAAGTAAGTGCTCTTGCAAACCAAGAGTAGATTTAGCAATCATAATAAGTTCACCTGCATACAAAAGAAGCCTTGTAACAAACTTGCCCAAATGTATACCATAACTCCCTTGCGAATTTAGCCACTCTTCAAGATTGTCGATATATAAACCAAAAAGGGTAGGAGACAATGGGCAACCTTGCTTGACCCTGATATCACTTCTAAAACTTTCAAAAAATGTCTGCTGAAGTTCTAATTTTGACTCTCACCTCTTCATACAACGTATGCACAATTGCTCTCAAATGCCTAGGAACCCCAAGTTCCTCCATTTTTGTGCCAAAGTTTATCCTTGCAAATTGTGTCAAAGACTTTTTTGAAATCAACAAAGCAACAAAAGTTTTCTTCTCCCAAACTTTTTCAATGATGTGCCCTAAAGTTATACCATGATCAACTATGGAATATTTAGGTCTAAAACCTTCTTTCCGTTTAACACGTTTATCTCTTTCTTCCGCTCACTTGTTGATTTTATTTTCTAGCATGTTTCCGAATAACTTTGCAAATGAGGGGTTTATCATTATGGTCCTATAATTGGAGGGATTATTGACGTTACCACTCTTGAAAAGAGGTGTACCAAATTGGTTGTCTAATCTGTGGGGAACTCTTGTTGTATGATGTTGAAATTTTTTGTAATGTGAGGTGCAAGAATTTTTAAGCCCCACTTTAGATACTCTGCTTGGAGTTCAACTAAGTTTTTTGTTTTTCCAACACCCAACTTTTTGGTACCCATCTCTACCTTGCACCGTGAAGAGTTCAGTATCAGTGTTGACCAAGGGAGGAGGGTCAACCTTGGGATGTTGCTCATAAGTTGTCTTGCATAGTAGAACCATTTAAAAGGTGTAATACTATTTCTAATTTGCATCTTTCTTGGTTGGAGCTCCTTCCAAAATAATTTCGTGTTATTTTTCCCAAGGAAGATTAGTTCTTCCCTCCTTGAAACCATAAAATCAACATTTTTCTTTCTTAATATTAGCTTGTAAGAATTGAACTTTATGTTATCCTTGTTTGATTCTTTCCACATTCTAATTGCTTTTTTGCATTCCTCGTCAAACCAAGTGTTCACTGGAAATCACTTTGTTTTAGACTTTTTAATTTTTGCTCTTTTGCACTCTGCAAGTGTGTTTTGAATTAAATGTGTTAATTTGTGACTGTGAATGTTGTGAATTGAGATTTTCTCCTTTTCGAAGAGCCTTTCTAATGTTATTTTGAAGGTATTTCCATTTTTTGGAGTCAAAGGAATTCTGTCTTTTAGGAGGTTTTTTTGAACACTCTCAGTTTTTGACTCTACTTGCTTCTTTTCAGCCCAAGAGAAACTTAAATAAACTGGCTTGTGATATGATTTTAAGTCCCAAAGTTGGTATCCAATCAAAACTTCTCCATTTTCCCACACAAACCATGCGAGCAAATTACATAATCTACTACACTGCTCCATTATAAGTATTACAAGTGAGATTATTGGACTTTGCCCATCTAGTCAAACCATTATAAGTGACTAAATCAAAAGCCCCACATAGATTAAACAATTGTTCACCAAAGAGATTGCAACCCTTGCCCTCTGAAATTCTTTCCCATCGATGATTACTCTCTTTTGTAAGCCAGATAGGGTCGCAATCATCTTTACAACAATGACTGCTAGTTTGTTCACTTGCAGTCTTAGCATTGAAATCATCCACTATAAGGACTTCACCTAGCTGAGAATATGTTGCAATATCCACTTTTAAGGCTAGAAAGAGATCTTTGTGGTCAAGCACTCTACTTTTGTAGATTTTTGCAACTTGTAGCAGAAAATAACATGTTGCAATTCTAATGTGATTTCCATTTATGATATTTTAAACCAAATGAATTGTTTATTTGAGTTTTCTTTTTCTAATTGAAATGAAACAACCTTATTTTTCCTTCACTAATACTATGATACCCCTGCGACCTTTGCCATTCCGTGTTGCCTTGTTCCATACTGCCATCTTCCGGTACCCTTCAAACAAGGTGTATTGCATCCTTCATGCTTTTAGGGGATTCTATGAGGCAGAGTATGTCTCTATTTTCCATAATAGGCCATAACCCATATCTTCGTCTCCATGGGTAACTTTTGTATTTCCAACAAACTAATCTTAAGGAAACCTGGGTAGACTTGATTGCTATTTGTTTTGACATGCAAGACTCACAATTGAGTATTTGTCCCTACTTGCCCATACTAACCTTGCTTTTTGGTTTCTTGCTTAAAGAGTTTGTTGTCTTTTTTTTATTACCATTTTGCTACATTGCTTTGGAAGGAGGTCCAAATCGTGCTATCACAACTTTACCTTTATAAATACATGCTCTCTTGCACTCATCCCTTGGTACCCTAACCTTTGCCATTTCCTCCCTCCTTTCCTTTTGTTGTTTTACAATGAAATGTTCTTCTGGAAAAAAATGAGAACCCCTACAGAACTGCTTCTTGATTAGAATGATATATTTATCACGCAAGCTAGGCATGATGACTTTTATGGGATTGGCTCCCTCACCGTTAAACTTACCCACTCTCCATGCTTGGCATATTTGTCTTTGCCATAGCAACTTGTCTTTCAGAAAGTCCCTTGCAAGGTCAAGAGTACATTCATTTTTCCTATACTCTTTCACCGTTTTAATAATTATGTTTGTTGTTCTATCTTGCCTTTCCTTGCTTTTCTATCTTGCATGTTAAGTTTTTAAAATGGGGATTAGATCCGAATGGACTTTGCGGTAAGTTTTTCAGAGTCTCCCTGCAATTATCCAAAGATGTGGAAGGTTACCCATTGGCATTACGGGTTTTGGGTTTCTAGTGTGTTACTGTTCCAGACCCTTTTCCGTCGAGATGTTTCCGGAAAGTGTTATTGGGTTTTTGTGGCTGCTCAAATGGCGCAGGAGGCGACGTAGATCACAAGAACTTTTAAGGTAGAATAGTTACATAACATTGTTTTTAGTTTTGGAGTTTTTTTGGTCATATTTTCCGATCAAAATTATCAATTATATAGAGATTTGTTAGAATCACAAACTTTGAGCCGTAAACTCTGCAAAAAGCGAATCCTTTTGTGAAATTATGATATGATAAAAAAAAATCCTCAGAATCAACCAAAAACTTCAAAAATGCAAAATACTTCAAAAATGCAAAATAGCTAGAAAGCACCATTTTCTGATCTTCTGAACGAACTCAAAATTTATTAAACTATAGCAAGTCAGGTAGACTCGTTCTCTGGTGCATTCAGAGCCCCTTGCTGCAGACAAGTGGCAAATGATTGGTGCTGTGGGTTTTTGCAGTTGCCGAGGTCAATAACTCCACGTAAGATGGCATAGATTATGATGGCAATCGACCTAGGGTGCCCCTCTGCGATCAGTTAGTTCAAACGATTGATGTATCCGAAGGTGAACTGTTGATGGCAGGCAAGGTCAGGTTTCTTTACACAAGGAACCAATGAATGGAGTTACTCAAGCAAAAGCCAGGTTTTCGTTGAAAATATTGGCCTCAGAAACCAGTGGTTACAACATCAAGGCGAAAAAGACATAGCCTTCGAGCCAGGAGAGATAAAGTGAGAATGGTGGTGGGAAAATATGTCCAAGGTGGAGGAAGTTCCATGCTATTTAGGCAAGGCCGTAGTGGGAAGCTTTAGTGATATGATGGTATGCTTGAAATCCTTGAGAACTTGGCTGGAGAATTAGGCCCAGCAATATCTCCAATGTTATACGATATTTAATGCACTCTAAGAGCCCGATGGGAAAACCCTTGTTGGACTCTCAGATGCCTGATACCCTCTCGCCCTTTAATACACTGTTGCATACGTACATGGACATACATAAGATCCCGACGATGCAACAGCTCTGGAAATTTCAGGCGGCCTCTGCCTTGATCACCACCGCCCCTTTAAAAGTAAATCTTTACTGATGCTACTAATAACAAATAGATGATAGTTTTAAATATGGTAATAATTTGATGTTTTTTATAAATTAAAATTAATGTACATTATTTCAATTAGTTAAATTTATTTAAATATAATATTTTGCATTTTCTCCCCTTGAAGGGTGCCTATGTCTTGATATATGTGTAGAGAAAATAATTCATGGTGGCTGTACCATGTCCATTTGGTGGTTTGCATGCATGAGGGTACACAAACAATTCAGGCAATTTAGGTTGGTTGTGATTGAATCATGTGAGCTTATATAAATGGAGATGGTTGCATGGAATCACTGGGAATGACACTTTGTCTTATTTTTCGCCTTAAAGCTAGCTTTAAGATTAATAATGGAAACTATTGGGGTGATGGTGGCTTATCATGACATAGGATGACACAACTGGGATATAATTTGCCTTCCAGCTCATCGAATGCATGTGTATACTGGGTTGATATGTTATCTTCATACAATTTTTTGTTTGTTTAGCCAAACTCCTTTGTAGTTTTTTTGGTTCCTTTGTGGTCATTACCTTTATTTGGAGCTTTGAATGGATGGGAGAGGTAGTCAACGTGATGTAAGACTCAATAAAAATTCCCTTACTTTCAGGGTTGGTGGTGGCTCTCAGTGGGAAGATAGAAAGCTTTAGCCTCACTGTCTTTGGCTCCTAGATTGCTCCCCAATTGGGTCTTAGGTTTGGTTTATTAGTTTTTTCAATGTTTTCAAACTTTTCAATTGTGAATTTCGTTATTTTTATCATTTACATGCGGCTTTGTTTCATCAGCGTTTGAGTTTTCTTTCCTTCTCTGGCTCTATTTATTTTATTCGGTTTGTTTTTCCATTCTTTTTCTCGATTCAACCTCCTCAATGTTGTCTATTGTGCTGCTCCCAATCCTTCCTATGTATTGGGGCTTGCTCAGAGTCTATGCAAATCTCCTAGAGATTTCTCCTCAGTTTCTTTTTTCCATGGTGGGTAGGTATATTCCTTAGGACCTCCACTATCTCTATTGGGTGCAGAGGCCCTGGACATCACAGATAAGCTATAGGCACCAATGCGATGGGTCGCAATTATTGAATTGAACAATTACGCTAGGTCGCACTGTCTTAGAAGAATAGGGGTGATGGATCTAATTCACACAAAAAGCTAGAAATAACCTTGATCAAGCTCAAAATTCAACTTTCTACAGTCAAAATACATTCTAAAGAAGACAAAAAGAGTCGATTCCAGGAGTCCTAACAGGCCATGGCAAAGAAAACCACCAAATAACACCTCGTTCCCTAGTGGAGTCACCAAGTTGTTTTATGGATAAATCCCTTCTATAGACATAAGAGATCTCCCTAGCTTCAGTGACTTAACCTAGAAACAACCACACAAAATATAGTATCTTTCTCTAGAGAGATTTGAAACATAAGTAGACGGCTTACCTAGTATTCATTGCAAGCTTTCTTCTTCTCTCCCCCTGCTCACTTTAGCTCCAACTTTAACTCTCAAAAGCAAGACCTACAAATCAACCAAGGCAAGCAAAGAGATCGATATATGCAACATGATATATTCAAATAACTATAAATAAGAGATTGAGTCTTAGTCTACACATGTATAATTGAAAACATGATGTATGGGAACAACAATGCACTTCGTATTAATGATAAAGTAAAAAGATTACAACCCTTGTTGAGGCCTTTATGTTGTGAATCTTTCCTAGTCTTCTCGTCCGTTCTTTGCCACAATGATAAAGATTCCAATCTCACGAATACATAAGGATGAATTATGGACCTCCAAACTCAAATTGACAGCATAAGGGAAAAATTAGATTCTCCAAAAGCCAACCTAGACTCTATAACAGGTACTACTTTTATAGGGAAAATGAGGAAATTTCGGATCCACTATACTAGGGCTAGATCCACTTTGAAAGGAGATAAGTTCCATGGGATAAGAGATAAAACCTCATTAGTAGGAAGGAATTCAAGGTCATCTTCAATAGAAAATGGATGAATCAACTCTCGAAGCTTCTAGAGGGAGAAAAATCGAAATTATATTTTATTTTTCTTCAATTCCAAGTGTTATCACACTTTTAGTAAAAACAACCTATGATGACCAATGCAAGTTGCATGTGTGCAACCTGAGCCATCGCAGGTTGTCATAAGACTAAGTGTGATGGAGTCTTAAAATAAGGTTTTGAGTCAATGCAATATGAGATTCTTGTAACTTTTGGAAATAGTTTTTCTTTTGTCCTAACAAGGGATTGATGCAAAGTGTGATGAATGACGAGAGATCGGGGTTTAGGGCCTTTTTCTTAAATGCGACAAAATGGCTTGTATCAGGAGGTATTCATAGAAAAAGAGAGGAAACGAGCTTTGGTGAGGGGGGGATCGAGGCTATGTGGATAACAACATGTTGGGAAAGTTGCAAATAAACTAGAGATTCATAGGCCTAGTTTGGGTTTGTGGGTGCACAAGGTGCAATGTGGGTAAGGAAAAATAGGTGGAGTTGCAAAGTGGTCAAGATTATTGGTAAAGGGTGGAGACTTGTTATTCTATAGATTCTTAGTTTGTAAAGGGTGTTAATTTTTGCAACTACAGTCAAATTCCATCTTTGACAGCTCAAATGACCGAGATGATGATTGCATTAGATTCCTCTTTTTGAGAGGACCAAAATCGACCTAAAGAGCACCCAATTTGGTCAAGAGGAAGTAGAGTTATGAATTATTTTATTCATACATGTATTATGGAATGGGTTGGCCCTAACCACATGAGTAATTGCTTGGGTTAGCCTTAACCCCAAGTGAACCCTTAGGAAAGCTTATAAATATAAGAGGCCTCAAGATCATCCGGATACATCTTCTCTTCTCTTTTGTCTTGGTTCACACAGGTTCGACGGAAGGAGTTTGCTCATGGGTATGAAATCACAGGCGAAAGGTTTGCTTTGGGTTAGGGTCTTCTGGATGTTGATCGTTGGCACAAAACAAGGCATTCTGGTCCTAGACGCTGACACATAAGTCTATGAGAGTGACCGGAGACCCTTGGACGCTGGCACAAAACAAGGCATTCTGGTCCCTAGACGTTGACACATAAGTTTATGAGAGTGACTGGAGACCCTTGGACGCTAGCACAAAGGCTCATGGGAGCAACTATGGCTTCAGAGACAAATATGGAGGTATAAGTCCCTCGTCGCTCGCACATAATGGTCTTGAGAGTGACCAGGGTGTCCCAGATGCATGCACAATAAATTCAAGGGAGCAACCAAGGGTTTCAGGTGTGTTGCATCCCGATCACATACATAGAGTCTTCTTGAGAGCGATCGAACAATCGCAGAGGCCCTCACACAGTGTTTGAAAGAGTGACCAGGGAGTTTCGATCATACATACAATTTTGATGAGAGCAACCTGAGTTGAAATTTAGGGTTTGGCATCTTGGTTTCAGTTGACTTCAATGATCTAGTAGATTTGGAATTCTCTCTGCTGTTATACAGATCTATAGATCTATAATATGATTTGTTAGTATCCACTGCAAACATATGTATTGGGCTCATTGACAATGACAACAATGCTCAACAATGTTCATCACAGTGACAACATTATACATTAGTGGACATCAGTTTGTGACAACACATTACAACCATCAGTATGAGGGTTTTGATTCCTAGCATGATTAGATCTGTTTCGCAGATATCATTATTGTTTTGTTGCGTAGATAAAGTTATGGACCATTGTACTCTCTTTCGCTGCATAATTTGATGATGATCTAAGAAGAAGAAGATTTGTAAGGGTTTTCCCCATAGTGGGTTTTGCCCTGGTCTTAGACCAATCCTAGTGTCTCTATTTGTGTGCATGCTTTTCTTTTTGTTCCATTGCATTGATGATGATGGTGATGTTGTTTCTTTATATATAATTGCATTCGCTGATTTATAATGGTGTAGATCAGAATAATGTAATGATGGTATGGGGTGAACTTAATGTATTAATGATGAAATGCAATTATCATAGCAAAGAATAGTGTCGCCCTAAGAAAATTTAAAATGGAATCATAGCTGGGTTGAAGAGAAGACACAGAGGTCACCCTGATGATGACACCATTGCTGGAATCAAGAAGAGGATGGTGGAGACCTAAAATAATTCTAGGGTTTGAAGAAAACACTAGGCATCTTGTTTATTAGGGTTTGCTGGATTCTATGAGGTTATGGTTGGAGAGAAAACCCAGGTTTATGGCAAAGAATTGAGATTTGATGTATGAAACTCTAGCATGGTCTATGTGAAACAATTGACGAAGATTTAATGAAGCCCTAGATGGGATAATCCCTAGCAGATCTGGTTGGATACTTGAAGACATCATTGGTATATGGACCATGAACATTGATGGCTCTTGAATATTGGTTCAAGAGGGGAAAATGATACTCTTGATACTTTCCATGATGGATTTCATATAGAAGGATAGTTCATTGACTCCAATACATGAGTCTGTTGGTAATGTTTGCAATAAGCATGATGAGAAGCATATGGAAAGAGTGATTAACACTCTTGTTGTTTTGATAAAGCTTTATTGAATGACCTAATCTAATCTCACTAGTCATGAAGTGCATGGTAACCTTGATGAGAGAGGTATAAGTGTAAGATTGATATTCTAGATCTCTTACTACCTGTGGCCTTGTCTTGATGACATATGGTTAAACTAATTGTCCTAACTTTATGGGGTGACTTGATATAAAGTGCTATTGTGTTCATAATCTTTGAGATCTATTTACTGCTTTGACTCTAAGCCTTTGATGAAATATTAATGTCATGATGCTGATAGCCATATGTTTATGATCTAACAGATCTGTTATTGCATGACTTTAGTAGAGATAGGCTGATGACATAAATGAAGATATATGAAGTAGATCCCCAATAAGAGGAATAATCTCTTTTCAAGACTCTTACTCATACTATTATTACGTTATGTGTTGCTGAAGTATGATTTATGTGCATTCGACAGTACTGATCTACAACAGAGTCTTAGATCTGAAGCCCATTAAGGTTCCAGCTCTGGACGCAGTCACAGATCTAGGAGATCTCATCCTTGGACGCACGCATGCTAAGGCCTAGACAACGTCCAGGCGGCTAAAGTCGCTCTCACGCTAACCTGGAGGGAGTGACTAGAGGTTTGACTATTGTTGACCATCATCTGAAGCTATTTGAACTATGAATCATGATGTACTTGACATATTCTGCCATTGTTAATTGGTTTATGAAGTTATTGAGTTAAATTGTTGACCATATAATGAAGTATTGTGCATGAAATTAGATGGTCACCTGGAAGATGTCAGTACCATAGATGTATTGCAGGTAACAACATGATCTTCTAGCAGGAAAATCTTGAATGTTTTCCATAACATGAACATGCAGATTGAAATTATGTTTGCAGGTGACTGGGACATACATATAGATATGTCACTATGTTTGTGCTACAAGAGATTGGCATGATTTGACTGATTGATATAGATGAACAATATTTTTCATGATGCTTGACAATAACTTTGAATTGATGATTGAGAGATGCTCTGACTATAGATCTCTCTATGATAGCGAATTTGGACTTGACTTGATGTCTAATAATTCGATCTGATGATTGTTGATTTTCCCTGATGTCAATGCTATGTGGGCACTATGACTTATGTGGGTATTCAGAAATTAGCCTCCTTGTTCTTAGCACAACGGTGGAAATAATGCTAGTTATGATTACGAGAATGACTTGATGAAGCCTCAGAATTATATTGCATCACTGATTACAACTTGTTGACTTGATATGAGCTCTACCTATCTCCTAGTTGAAAGTATTAATACTATGATAATGATGACTTTGATAATTGTCGTAATTTGGCTTCTAAACTCTAATGAGATGACCTTGTTGTTGTGATGGTACAACATTGATTTATGTAAGGCTGATTATGATAGCTTAGCAAGGAATTATGCTTAGAGCATTGCAATCCAGATATATCTAAATTTGATAATTATCTGATGAAATCAGGGTGATGAGTTCCAAGGTATGGCTTTGATATTGATTATGGTTTTGGTTTTATATCCTGATGATCTACTTGTGACAGGTGATGAGCCTCTGATGATCTAAATAAGAGGGAGATGGATTATAAAGTTTGAAACGATGTATCATGGCATGATGAATTGATTTATGGAATTTGGGAAAGGAATTACATATTGCAAAGCTATTGGAAAATGTTTTTGTAAATCCTTGGATACTCTGATTTGAAGTTCAAGTTGTTTTTGAACTTGACATGAAATCCAACGGTTAATTGAAGCATTGATGTTCCGTTTTTAAACATCTGTACATATATGATGTACACAAAACCCGACTAAATGACTGATTTGCTTCATTCGCATAGAGTTTCCACAAAGCATGCTTTGAAATATCTGCATGAGATATTCTATTTTTGAGGTTGAGATACTTCTATGATATGTGACTACATGGATGCATTACTGATATTTGAGATTATTGTTTATAAGAACATTTGGATGCTGCTTTAGTATGAGATATGCCATGATATCTTGGATGAGAGGTCCATAGCATGATCGTGGTTGATCATGATGCTGCTAGCTGTGAGGCAAGATACATAAGCTCCTTAGAGTTATGTTTGAGTATGATATGGATATAACATGGTTATATATGATTATGTATGATCTGACATGATATTTTCTTTCATGTTCTGTATGAACAGGAAACCACTGCCATTGAGATCACAAATATTCTCACAAAGGCATTACCAAAGAAAAAGTTCTTGGTCTTTAGAGAGCAATTTGAACTGATGGATGTATCCCCTCCAGATGAGGGGCAACACTGATCGAGGACACTGAGCCAACCCTTCCTACTCTGTTTGAGCTCCCAGGGTGAGGAATCGAGATGTAGGGCTCTTGGGGTTGAGGGAACTCTAAACAATAGGGCGTTACCCCTATCTGTTAACCATAGAGTTGATGGTTTTACTCCCCTGTCTGGTCTTTGTAGAGTATACCCCAGTTGACATCGTACCCACAAGCCAGGCTTGTTTGGAGTACCGCTCCTCGTTTGGCCAACGAGTTGAGAGTGTACTTGGGGGTTTACAACCCAAGGTGATTATGATGCAGGTGTTCTACCACATGACTATTCTGGGTCATTGATGGGAAAATCAGTGGGCAATAGGATGGGTTTAGATAACCCGATATGATTCCGAGTTGATGGTAAATCTCCCTGATGAAATTATAGTGTCGAGGGTGTACTCCCCTGTGTGATGAGTTATCCTATTTCTCGGTATGGGTGGAAGCTATTGCTCCCCAATGTGATACTAGGTTGAGATGTTCTCCTTGCTAACATGCTCTCCAATGACGATCGATGATGACATTCTGGGTAGTAGCCCGCCGACAAAGATTCCATACGACATCTTGATGGATAGAGGGTGGTAGCTTAAGCTCCCCTTTGGTAATAAATTCTTCTTCTTCTAGATCCAAGAATGTTCAGCATACGGGCATGAACAATCAAGTGATAAGTAGGTATAAGTAAAAGGATAGATTGAGATGTACAATGATGATTTGTGATGATGAGACACTTGAGATGGACATGGCATGATTACTACATGACAAAGATGATCCGTGATGATATGTGATGACACTCAAAGATTCCAGAATAGCATATTGTTCGATGGACAAATACTGTCAGATGGAATTCTCCCTAGTTGAGAGGGAGTGTTTATTTTTTCAACTGCGGTCAAATTCCACATTGGATAGATAAAATGATCGATATGATGAGTGCATTAGATTCCTCTTTTTGAGAGGACCAAAATCGACCTAAATATCACTTGATTTGGTTAAGTGGAAGTTGAGTTATGAATTATTTTATTCATACATGTATTATAGAATGGGTCGGCCCTAACCACATGAGTAATTGCTTGGGTAAACCTTAACCCCAAGTGAATCCTCAAGAAATCATATAAATAGAAGAGGCCTCAAGATCATTTGGACACATCTTCTCTTCTCTTATGTCTTGGTTTGCACGTGTTCGATGGAAGGAGTTCGCTCAAGGGTCCAAAATCATAGGCAAAAGGTTCGCTCTAGATTAGGGTTTTCTGGATCTCGGTCGTTAGCATAGAAAAAGACATTATGGTCCCTAGACATCGACACATAAGCCTATGAGAGCGCCCAGAGACCCTTGGACGTTGGCACAAAGGCTTATGGGAGCGACTAAGGCTTCAGAGACATGTATGGAGGTATCAGTCCCCAGTCGCTCACACAAAATGGTCCTGAGAGCGACTAGGCTGTTTTAGACACATGCACAATAGCTTCAAGGGAGAAGAAAAGGGTTTAAGGTGTGTTGCACCCCGGTCGCACGAACAAATTCTTCCTGAGAGTGACCGAACAATCATAGTCGTCCTCACACAGTATTCGAGAGCATGACCAGGGAGTTTCGGCCGCACATAAACAATTTTGATGAGAACGACCCGAGTTCAGATCTAGGGTTTGACATCTTGGCTTCAGTGATCTGGTAGATATGGGTTTCTCTCTGTTGTTATACAGATCTGTAGATCTATAGATATGATTTGTTAGTATCTGCTGCAAACATATGTATTGGGCTCATTGACAATGACAATAGTGCTCAACAATGTTTGACACAGTGACAACAATATACATTAGTTGACATTAGTTTATGACAACACATTACAACCAATAGTATGAGGGTTTTGATTCCTAACATTATTAGATATGTTTCATAGATATCATTTTTGTTTTGCTGCATAGATAAAGTTATGGATCATTGTACTCTCTTTTGCTACATCATTGATGACGATCTAAGAAGAAGAAGGTCAGCAAGGATTTTCCGCATAGTGGGTGTTGCCCCAGTCTTGGACCAACCCTAGTGTCTCTATGTGTGTGCATGCTTTTCTTGTGCTATTCCTTTTTGTTCTGTTGCATTGATGATGATGGTGATGTTGTAGATATGAATAATATAATGAAGATATGGGGTGAACTTAATGTATTAATGATGAAATGCAATTATCATAGCAAAGAACAATGTCACCCTAAGAAAATTTAACAGAGGGTATTCTCTATGTTTCTTTAGTTGACTGTGGAAATCACAGTTGGATAGTAATACACTCAGGATTCCCAATAAATGGTGGAGCTATTAGAAGCGGTAATGGCTAGTTCAAGCAGGCGAAATGGGTGGTCTCTAGATTCGCAGAAGCAACTAAATGGCTTTGGTTTTATTCCCTTGAGAAGTTCTCCTCATACTCTGAATCTAGCTTGGGGGTGGTTGACTACAAGAAATATTTGTAGTATAGTCAGCCTAAGGTTGGGTGAAGAGTTGAAGTCCCACTCTCAGTTTCCAGTTGATTTCTTCCTAAGATAAGTTGTTTACTTATGTCTTTGTACATGCTGATGCTATGTGAATGATTAATATTATTATATATCATGTTCTCTTAATGAGATGTATTCTCCTTATTCTCATGGTATTGGGACTTGAGGATCTCAACATGATTGCTATAATGACGGTGAATTCTATGGCTTGTTAATTAGTTGGAATGTTAGTATGGTAATTGAAATTCCATGTCCTATTTTATATGTTTCATTTAGATTCTCCATGTTAGGAGGTTTTCGTTTAAAGTGTTTTCTAAGTATGTTATATGGCTACGAAGCTTGCAAGTTCACAGGTTCGAATTTCGATTACTCATGGAATAAGAAGGAAAAGTTGTGTTTTGGTACATTAGAACATTGTTGTATTGTTGTGACTGATCCCACAAGGTGTTGATGCCATGATATTAGATATGTAAATGCCTAGAAAAAATCCAAGATTAAGTTCTTATGACCTTGTGCATTCATTATTGTTCGATTGCTTGAATGCATCTTAATAACCCAAGGAATTGATGATTGCATTAAGGCATGGTCAAGATAGAACCAGGCTCTTGGAGAACCCTGGTTGAATTCGTGGAAGCATTGTAGAAAACCCATAAACTATTTTTGATGATTAAGGTAGACATCTTGTAGGGGCCGTTGCACAGTCGAGTTGGTCCTAAATTTGGGTCGAATGTGCACACACGTTCTATAGTTATGCGTTGTATAACTATGATGTGGAAAGATAAGTTGGGCTTAAACTTGGGTTAGTTCGGAGTGGGGTCAGGTTCAAGATTTCTAACACTACATAGTGGTGTAGGACCCACACTTTATTAAACTATTAATTTCAGCACAAGAATCTAGGGTTTTGGAGTGTGGTGGTTCAGGGTGCGTGAAGTGCATATGGTAGTTTGAGGCCCATATTTGGGCCAGGGGCAAACTAGTCTAGAAGTTGAGGAGTACAGGGGTTGAGCATGTGAAGTGGACATAGTTAGTTCGACACCTAGATGTGGGTCAAGGGTCGATTTAGTTCGGGATTCTGGGAGTTTATGATTCTAGAAGTTCAAGTCATGTGAGGCGCAGCGTTAGTTCCCCCAAATTTAGCTATACGATATTTCCACTTGGGAAGTAATATATAGATAAATAATGCCCAAATTTATATATACAATAGTTCCCCCAAATTTAAATGTCCATGTATGTGCTAACTTTGGGGAAAGGAACAAATTTTGTAACCCCATTTCCATGGTAAGATAATGGAGGTCAAGTTAGTGATAAGTAACACCTTACACTGAGCTGGTTTAGGTTGAGGAGGTGAAAGGGAGCATTATAATGAGTTTGAGTTTTGAAACTTGGTTGACTTACAAAATGAAACTATTAAAATCCAATGCACTAGCATGAATTGAATTTTAATTAAGGAAGGATATGGGGGTGAGATTTGATCAAACTTTGGCCACCTTACAAAATGAAACCATTAAAATCTAATCGCACTACTAGGACTTGACTTTTAATTAATGAAATGCATGGAGTTGGGATTTAATCTACTTATGTGTTAATGATTGACAAGAAAATTTTTAATATACCTCTCTACGTGCAACTATACAATCAACGACTACATCAAGGAGCCCCCACGGATTCAAGGCTAGGACCTCAAAGGAATTGAACCTTTCTAATGGTAAGGTATCCCCATGGCTTTAGGGTGCAACCCAACATTCAATGACTACCTCAATGTGCCCCCATGACTTTAAGGCTAGTCCCTCAAAGTAATTGGACTTTTGCTAATGGTATGGTACCCCCATGGCTTCAGGGCTAGACCCTTGAAGGAATTGAAATTTTCCCAATGGTAAGGTACCCCCATGGGAATTGAACTTTCTCTAATGGTGAAAACTCTTTGTTTTCCACATTTTAATCCAACTTTACCATTGAATTGAACTTTTCCCAAGGGTAAGGTACCCTCGTCACTCTTAGGGGGATTGAACTTTATCTAATGGTGAAAAGCTCCTTGCTTTCCACCATTAGTGAAAAACACCCCATCCACTGTGGAAAATACCTCACTTTCCACAATTGGATCCAACCTCTTATGAAAAACACTCAATTTTAACAAATGGATCCAACACCTTTGAGATTTTTTGAATTGAAGGTGATGAATATGGGCTTTCATATGAGGCCATTTAAAAACAAATCACTTTCCACAATTGGATCCAAACTCTTTTAGCTGATTTAAATTAAAGGAAATAAGTGTGGGCATTGATATGAGAACATTTAATATAACCTTTGTGGGTGCGATAATAGGAATTGAACCCATTTAATATAATATATTTGGGTGAAATCATAGGAATTTAACCTTGCCCAATGGTAAAAAACTAAACTCCCAATTTTCCTGCCATTGATTTAACTCCTTAAGAAGTAAAAAATGTTGGACATGGGGTGTGATTTTACCATTAGATTCAACTATATTGGATTTAAAAATTGGAGGAGGTGGGGGGTGAGCGTTCATCCATTTATGTGTGCACATGTTATGGACTTACACCAATATAATATTTTTGGGTGAAATCATAGGAATTGAACCTTGCCCAATGGTAAAAAACTAAACTCCCAATTTTCCTGCTATTGATTCAACTCCTTTGGAAGTAAAAAATGTTGGACATGGGGTGTGATTTTACCATTATATTCAACTCTATTGGATTTAAAAATTGGAGGAGGTGGGGGGTGAGCTTTCATCCATTTATGTGTGCACATGTTATGGACTTACACCATGGAACTCAACCGCTCATATATATATATATATATATATTTGTTTTTTTTTGTTTTTGTTTTTATTTACTATAATGGTTATATTAATTATTTAAAACTGGTTGGGCCGAAACCAAAACAACCATCATTACAATATTCATAATTTCTTTTAGTCGCAGCTCTCCTTTTCCTTACATAGGTGTAGATTTACTCTAGATTACGGGATCGAGTTCCATGTAGATTCTTCATCATTCTTGCTTAAGGCTCCTTGTGGCAGGAGGCATGCCAGGTTTGCTTTTGCGTCTGCTTCCTTTTTTGAGCCACATAGAATATGGAAAAGGAGATAGGAAGATAAGTCTTGGAGCACGTATCTTAGCCTTTGAAGTGTCTTGTTGAGCGTCGGATTGCTGAAGTGGTCCTCGGAATTTAATATATTTATCAAAATTTTTGAGTCCCCAAAGACTTGTATTTCCTTAATGCATTTTTCATGTGCTATCTGACAGGCTTTTAGCAACCCAATGATTTTTGCCTGGTTGTCGGTTCTCTGTCCAAGTCCCCAACTGAAGCTATCTTCATGAATACCCTCCGGGGAGTAGATCACTCTGCCTACTCCTGCTGTCCCTGGATTGCCTTTGGAGGCACCATAAAAAAATATTGTTGTTTTACCCTATTTCCTCCACCAAGCTTGAAAATATGCGTCCGCTTTCGTAGTCTCCATACAAGAGATTTACTGGGGCAAGTGGTGTTGTTTATCCTGTCTCGAAATATATAAGTTCCCATCCATTTTTTTTTTCTTCCGGGAGAAGCATGTTATCATTTTTAAGGGGATGATTGGCCACAATCTCGAGGAGTAATGCTTTTGCTTTTGCTGCCACCTTCAAAGGGGAGTTTGGAACGCTGTTGAAGATTTGGTCATTTTTGGCGAGCCATATTTTCCAACAGACATATTTAGGTATTGCTTTCCAGACTCTGTTCCATGCTGTTTTTCTTTGGGTCATGTGGCGATAACACATTCTCCAGGTGCTAAAAAGGTTATCTACTTTGACTTGCGATGGGATAGAGACATTGCGGCCTTGAAGGATGCGATCCCAGACTTCTTGAGCAAAAGAGCAATCCACAAACACATGCTCCATGGTTTCCTGGGATTTGCAGCAGAGAGAACACCGATGTGGCCCGTGAATACCTATTTTAGTCAGATTATCGCCAGTTATCACTTTCCCATGCATTAATACCCAGGTGAAGAAATTTATTTTGGGGAGACCGAGGGTCCCAGACTTGTTTCCACACAAATGCAGTATGGCTCGAAGCTCGCTGTGGTTGAAGAGAGGAAAATCCATGCCTTGTATTGTAGATTCCAGTCTTTCCCCATCCCCATTTGTTCGTCAAACGCATGTGAATTGGTGCCAGTCCCATTAATGCTTCATCGAGGAGGGTCTTTTGACTTCGTATTTGATCTGGAACTTGAGGGATTTCCCAAGTTCGCCATTTTCCGGAGTCGTCCCATGTCGAGATATCTGCAAGGGTGAGGACTCCTTGCTGAATGAACCAATTCCTGATTTCTTTGATTGCTTCATTTTTGCTCAAAGGCGACTATCCCATTATGTTGTCTTGCTAGAGCATCCTGTTTTTTCCATTGCCAGTAATCTGATACAAGTGCTTTTGGAAGAACTTTATCCCACGAGGACAAAGATGCCATATTGACGTCCCTTTGATGTTGTTATCTATCTGTATGTTCGTTAGCGATGAGACTTTTATATATCTTTTCTTTATGACCTGACTGACAGGGTGTTTGCTGTTTGAGAAGAGGGTCCAAATTATTTTACCTCCAAGAGCCAGATTGGCAAGGTCTGGGTCTCTTATTTGCAGGCCTCCTTCAGAGATGGGGCATTCAACTGTATCCCAATTCACTAGATGGAATTTTCTTGGTTTCCTCTTCCTCCTCTCCACAGAAAATCCCTGATAAGTTTGGAGATCTATTTCGTGATCTTCTTTGGAGCTAGAAGAAAGGAAGCCTGATAAATAGGTAGGGAGGACAATACAAATTTTATAAGGATGAGTTTGCCAGTGTTGGTGAGCCATTGACCTCTCCAAGCTGTAATCTTGGACTTAACTTTTTATTTACCTCTTTTCACAATGATAATTTGTTAGGGCCTAGGGTTATTGGTAACCCGAGATATTTGATTTTATCCCAAGAAGTGAATCCAAAAAATCCTAAGGAGAGGGCTATTCTCCGAATTGCTTGTTGATCCCCATTCCACCCGTATATTGCACTTTTCCTTTTATTTATAAGAGCTCTTGATATGCTGCAGAATTTTTGAAGAATTCCACTATAAACTCTGGCTATCTTGATGTAGCTCCACCCAAAAGAAAAGTATCATATGCAAATAGTGGGTTATTGAGAGGCTCTAGCCCTTTCGTCAACCTGACTCCTGGCGCTGTCCCTGCTTTCTTTCCAGCTATCAATTTTCTACCTAGCGAGTCTGCCATCAGAATGAACAAGAAATGGGAGAGGGGGCAGCCTTGCCTTATTCCCCTCGAGGCTTGGAAATAGTTTGCTGGCCTGCCATTAACTAAAGGAGCTATCCATGGCTTTTCAGTACAAGCTTTAATCAAATTGACAAAGTTAGAGCTGAAACCAAAGGAAAGGAGGACTTTGTACAGGAAAGAAAGATTTAGCCGGTCGAATGCATTTGCCATGTCTAAATTTATGAGCATACCTTGATCCCGTCGAAGATAACTGGAATGTATGACTTCTTACACCTGTATTACATTGTCCAATATATGTCTCCCTTTGACAAAGCCGCCTTGGGTGGGAGAAATGAGTTTCCCAAGTAGTGGCTTGATTCTGTTTGCCAGCAATTTTGTCAGGATTTTGTATGATGCATTGTAGAGTGAGATTGGCCTAAACCTGTCAAAAGTGCCTGGATTCACTTCCTTTGGTATTAATGCAAGGAAGGTAGAGTTAGTACTGCCTCCCACTTTGGATTTTTGATGAAAATATTTAATCATCCTCAGAAGATAAGTTTTTATTATTTCCCATCAGATTTTATAAAAATGAATTGAGAAGTTGTTAGGTCTTGGTGCCTTGTCTAGTTCCATGGACCATATTACTTTATAGATTTCTTCCTCGGAGAAAGGTTTCATAAGACTAGTGCTGTCCTCCTTGCTTACCAATGGAATGTGGGAGAGAAATTTAGAGGTGACTTCTTCACTCCCATTCCCTTCCTCTTTATACAGATTCTGGAAATGATTTTTTGCTGCCTTTTTTCATTGTTCTTGACCTTTGAGCACAATCCCATCTGAGCAAGTGATTTCAGAGATATGATTTCAAGATAGCCGGGCTCTATATTGCCTATGGAAGAAAGAGGTATTTCGATCTCCTGTTTTAAGCCATAGGCTACGAGACTTAAGCCTCCAAGTCTCTTCTTCATGGCGGAAAGCACGAAATGATTTGATTTGGGCAACATTTTCTTTTTCTAAATCTGAAGCAAAGATCTCCTTACTTTCCAAATCCATTTGTAGATTTGATAAAAACTGAACTGTCTCCTTTCTATTGTTGGTAGGAGAATTTGAGGGTTCTTTAATCCATTTTTTCAGAGCTATCTTGGTTATTTTTAGTTTCTGCTCCCACATGAAGCTGGGAGATCCTGTCACAGGTATGGACCATGCCTCCAGAACAGTTTCCATGAACCCTTCTTTCCCTGACCAAAGCGGGTTGAATCTAAAGGGGATATGCCCCAAATTTTCTTCCTTTTCTCGCTGTAAGAGAATGGGATTGTGATTTGAGGCCAGCTTTAGGAGAATTTTCAAGGAGATACAGTGTTTTTCCTGGCAACAAAGAGATCTGCACTGGAAGCGATCTAGGCAAGCATAGATGTGTTCTGCCCCAGTTCTATTGTTTGTCCAGGTGTAAAGAACTTTCTTCAGTTTGAAGTCAAAAAGATCCCAATGAAATATCAACTCCTCTACTAATGGAAGCATTTGGTCCCTGCCACTATTGCCACCCCTCTTTTCTTTTGGATCAATGACGAGGTTGAGATCTCCAGCAAATAATTTTGTTAATAATAATATATTATAAATTATACTAATATTTACCCATTAATATAATATAGATACATTAAATTATTCTCCTTTAAAAAATCTTGAATATCTTTTGGTGAGAAATAAGAAAGGCTTTAAAATCAGTGGCAGCACATGCGGCAGCACTCTAGACTTCATTTTAAATTTAACGAAAAAAAATTACTCCCACTATTTTTTTACCTTTTGCATTACACGATGGAAACGATGGAATTCATCTTAAATCCCACGAAATATGGAATCCTGCCCTTGGCCATAAGGGTACAATTCCTTGTAACAATGAAACTAAAATGTTCAGCCCATGCTTAGCAGTATGTTGGGTACCATTAGTTATGATATTTAATTTTTAATGTGATTATTCAAGAATTTTGGAATTTTAACACTAGAATTGTAGAGTCAAAGTTTTTTTTGATCTTTATTAATAAATATTTTAGATTTTAATATTTTTTTTTTCTAAAAAAATGGAATTTTAATTAAAAAAATTAAGCTAATATTAAATATTTCTAATTTTTAAAATATTTTTCATATTTATTACACAAAAATTTTAGTGGCAAAAAAAAAAATAATTAAAATAAATAAAAATAAATACAATTCACGCTTTCTTAAAGCTAGAATTCTTGAATGCAGTGACATGTTATACCATCATTATATAATTTTTTTAATAATAATTATCTAATAATAAGTTATCTTAATATTTATCATAAATGACATTTGGTACATTACATTACACTTATATAATATATATATATATTATATATTATTTTTTTTAAGAAAAAATTGATTGGATTTTTATTAGAAAACATAAAACTAGTTATATTCTATTTCAATCATAAAGAGATAAAAGCTTTTATCATCCAATAACCATCATATCTCTCATCTAGGTGATCACTATACTAGTCAAATAACTATGCAAAATTCACCATCGACAAAAATCATTTCAAAATAGCATTCATCTAAGATGTTCACACCGATATAAACTAGAAAGGAGAAAAGTTTACCCAAGATATTAGATAACATGATACATCAAAAAGGTCTAGACACATGCATGACTATGGGATAGTAGTGCGCCCTTTTTCCCATACTTCACCATTAGAGATAAAACTATAAAATATATATCCTTCTGTATCATTTAAACCAACTTCAGGTAGAGAGTCGAATATCCTGTTTGATTCACTGAAGATATGTTGTATGTCAAAACTCATAAATGCTTGAATTAGTGCATTGATACTATCCCTCCATCCTTGAAGATCTGGTGGATCAAATACCGTTGTGCCCAATATGCCATCTATGATAGTTTTCGAGTCTCTGTAGACATGGATATTCTATACATATTTTTCCCTAGCAAATTAGAGAAGTCCCCAGAGGACCACCATTTTCGCCTTGGAATTTTTGCCCATCCCACCATGCTAGTGTAACTTATAATATGAATTTTCACTAATCTGAAGCCATACTCCACATCCACAATGTCCCTGATTTGCTGCTTCGTAAAAAATCCTGACGACAAGAAAATCTGAGGAGACATGTACCGTGAAGACAAGTCCTTGGTATTCGACAGATGAGGTTCCATAATCTCCATCCATGAAATAATTTTTGAACATACCTTGTAAACAATAACCTGTATCCCTTGAAATATGAATTGGTTTTGAGCCTTCCAAGTTTCCCAAAATATAAACAGCAGAAAGATCTATGTAACCCATCTCTGGTCAAGCCCCATCGTGAACACTGTTCAATAGAGTTAAAATGTTTGAAAGTGAGCTTACAATATCAGAGAATATGATACCATATTTGAAGGGCAGTGTTGCAATATAGGAAAATATGTGAAACATATTCATTCTCAACAACGCGTAGGGGACACCATCCTAGACCTTGAAAACCTCTTTTGCAAAGGTTGTCCAAAGTTAAAATTCTATTTTTCTACACCAACCATATGAATAGGATAATCTTTAGAGGAGAGTTCGATCTCTAGATGGAGAGAAACCATGGTGCCGAGAAAGAAATCTGTGAGGGATTCATGATGTGTTTTTAATTATCTGTTACCACCACAATAACTTTTCTGAGAATTCCAGTCCATGTAAGCGAGTCTCCTCTCGTACTCCTACATAGTCCAACCCTTTTTAGTTCATTGATGTAGTAGTTCCATTCCAATGCAGTGTTCCCAAATAATCCGATTTTCTCAGCCTCTTTCCATGTTTGATGTGTTCCATTCCACCCGTTAATCACTTGATCCATGAGAAAAATACCTCTCTGATGTAATGCTACAATTGTGCCTTAAAAAAGCTGAGTGGTATCTAAAAAACCCACAATTTTGTCTCGTTCGATGATAATCATGTTACCCCTCCCAATTGACCATTTTATCCATTGCATGAACCAATGTTTTATCTTCTGAAAACTCAACCAAATGTAAGAGCCATTCCTTTTCCCAATGCCTCCCATCCTAATCCAATCAGTGATAGGCCTTCTCTTATGGTCTTTTGTAGTAATAATCTCCTTCCAAATGCTTTCACCAAACAGTGCCCGACAAAGGGACTTCATTAACAACGACCAACCAAAAACTTGGGTATTCAAGATACCCCAACCACCCTCGGTCTGGATATAGAACTCCACTTAATTAAGTGAAATTTTCGATCCACATCATACCCAGACAATAGGAAGCGGGCTAATATAGAGCAAATCTTGGAGATAATGTGTGTAGGGAGAGAAAATAAACACATCCAATATATAGCCAATTGTTGGAGGACATATTGTATCAGAGTGAACGTCCTGCCAAGTGAGAGCCAACAATGTGTCCAACATTTGAGATTCTTTTGGAATTTAGTGAGTAACCATGTCCTGTTCCCCAACCTGTAGTTGTTTGGCTTAAACTTAAAGCCCAAATAGGTAAATACTTCCTATAGGGGTTTAGTGCCTACCCGAAAGATTCCATCAATATAATTAATATTCGAGGGGTTCCCATTTGAGAAGATAAGAATAGACTTCTGACCATTTGCAATAAGTCTAGAAGCCTCATCGAAACGGTGGAAGATGTAGTGCAGTGCCTCCCACTATTCCTTGGAAATCATCGCAAATGTAAGAATATCATAAACAAAGAAAGGGTGTGTAATACTAACCTCTTGTGTCATTTTCAAGCCCCTGAATGTCCCCAAATCCTTTGCCAAGTTTATCTTCCAACTAATGCCGTCTATAACAAGAATGAAGAGTAGGGGCGATAAGGAGCATCCCTGCCTCAGGCCTCTACTTGCTTGGAAAAATTCTGATGGTTATTCATTAATAAGGACAACAAGCCATGCCTTTGTCACACATGCCATAATCCACTGCACGTTATAGATCTCTAACCTGATCTTCAAAATTATAATCCGAAGGAAGGACCAGTACACACAATCACATGCCCTCTGCAGATTGACGTTCATAACCACCACGTCTAGGTTTTTAGACTAGATGGAATGTATGCACTCCTGGGAAATAGCTATGGCATCATGGATAGACCTGTTATGGAGAAATACAAATTGTTCCCTGGAAATGTGAACCAATAGTGCTCCCTTGATCCGCTCTGCAATGAATTTCGAGATGAGCTTGTATATTATATTGCATAATGAAATCGATCTGAAGTCCGAGAAAGAGGAGGGAACTGTAACTTTTGAAATAAGTGTAATGAAAGTAGACTTTATAGAGCCCAAAATGCGGCTCTTTCTGTGAGACTCTTCTACCATCTTATAGGAATTTACAGGGTAAGTTCCTCAGACAGAAGACCAAAGGACACCGCTCACAAACAGATCACAGATCAATACACCAGTGTTTTTGATGTGGTTAAAACCCTCAAAGAGGGAAACAGTCCACGGCCTGAGCCAACGCGGCCACTTCAGGCAATTTATTAATAAAATAATGAAAATTTACATAAGCTTCTCTCATGAACAGTTAATCTACAAATGACCCTCCATGCTCTTTAAATAGAGATCATGGACCAATCGGGTGTTAAGCCACGGATCAAGTGTCAGTAATACCGAGGAGAGAATGAACCGTCGGATCACTACATATCGTGACCGTCGGATTGTAAGTTACAAAAAGTAAATAGTAAAGAAACACACTTTACCTAACTCTACACTAGACCAAGTTATACTTAACTATTTCCTGTGTCGGAATATCCTAACATCCCCCCTTAAGAACAACTTGGGATAGGATTGAAGGATTTACAAATATGACACAATATGAGAAGGAAGGAGGCACTAGAGCCTAATCTCCAACAAATCCTATCCCATGAGCTCAAAAAAATGCAAAAATATCTCAATTGCCTATCCATCAGGGCCAAGGCATTTGTCCCTGGCAAAAGATTTCAGTACCAAGAGACTTTCCTCTTTGGTGACCATCTATAAAGTGTAGCATTTGATTCATTATCAAACATACGAGGATATCCCTCCGCACCCCAAAGAATATTTTCAATGTGCACCTCATCCTTGGCCTTGAAAATGTTCTGAACGCAACAAACCACTTCTTTCTATATCTATGCATTGGAGTAGACATAATTCCCATCAACCTTAATATTTTTCTGATGACTTGCAAAACGATGGAATAATTTTGTGTTTCGATCCCCCTCATGTATCCATATGGCCATGCTATTTAATCTCCATGTTGTCTCTTGAATCAACAAAATGCACATTTTTCTTTCTCCCAATGTCTTCAACATTTCCAATATATGCAGAGTGGGTGGCACTTTTTTCAAATTCTCCCCAACTTCTCGTATCTCCTCTATTAGTGCCTTCAATTCCTTGTATAAACTGGTCTTTTTTTTGTCGTTCCCATATACACACCTAACTCTTCAGGTGCTTTAATTTCATAGTAATATTTTTCATGGCTGACAAACCCGAATGTGCCTCACATGATTTCCATACCCTTGTAACTAGTAATGAAATCTTCATCCTCAAGCCATATCCTGTTAAACTTGAAGGGTATACCCTTCCTAACTGACTCCGCACACCATTGAAGAATAATTGGGAAGTGGTTAGAGATGAAAATCTTCTCAACTCTAGATCTTAAGTTCCCGAAAACTTCAAATTGATTTTGGTGAACCAGAAATCTATCTAATCTCTTTCCAATATACTCACTTCCACATCTCCCATTGTGCCATGTGGGCTCGATTGGGTCAGGGCATATGTCCATTAGATGGTTTTCATCAAAGAGAGAAGATAATCGATATGCAACTGGATCACCTCGGCACTTCATACCCCAACACTCCTCCTTGGATAAAACAACGTTATAGTCTCCAACAATGATCAGTGATCCAATCTTTAAGAGATCCGAGGACTTGACCCTGTCCCATAACATTTGTATTCCATCGTATGGAGCATATATGTTCCAATTGTGAATCTTCTTAACTATACCTTGAATGTGCTCTAAAATCAAAATACCAGCAAAAAATTTATGGGCCTTCAAGTTTGCCCAATTTGGATCCCAAAGAGCCACAATGCCACTCAACAAACTACATGAATCAACAAAAACCATACACCAATTTGGATAGAGCGACTAAAAATATGATATGGATCTCCCATAATCTACCATCATCTCCTGAACGAGAATAATGAAAGGGAGGACAGAGAATAACAAGTGTTGCAGGGACAACATTTTTGTGGTGTCCCCCAAGCCACACATATTGAAAGACATGATATTCATCATGGCTTAGTCTCAGAGGGATCAATCGCTCTAAGGGCCCCAAATGTAGAGGAATCAAGGATAGGGACATAAAATGATATAACAAAGTCATGAAATAGGTGCCTTCCTGATGATTTCCAGTAGAAATGTCTGATGCCCTTAATCGCCCCCCCCTCCCCGGCGTCGAGTAGTGATGTTTTGGCTAATTCAGGACTGATAACAGGAGAGTTGTTCCAACCTTTTCCCTTGTGAATGGTAATTGAGGTAAGATCCATCATATGGTTTAGCATAAAAAATTCAAGATCACTGTCAACCAAATTATGTGGAGAGGAGGGAGGACGAGGGTCCGATGGATGGGGAAGGAAAGGAAGAGGTGAGGACAAAGACGAGGGACCAAAGCCAGATAGTTCAAAAGGAGGAACCACACAGGTATCAACATGAGGGGGAGGAGGTGCCAAGGAACCGAGAGGAGAAGAGCAAGGAGGATTTGCATAGGCATCAGGTAATTTGAGTATATGCCTAACAGATAGTGAGTTTGTACAAAGAGGGACAAAATTTCGATTACCCTCTAAGCAAGAATCCGACAAATGGGTAGGCGAAGAAAGTATAGATCCCGATGGGTCTGAAATAGACATTCTCTTAAATAAAAAGGGTCCATTAGAGGAGGTAGAAGTACCTTTTTCAGTTTTTGGTTGCGGATGTGAAAGTGTCTATCCTTTGCCGTTAGAAGTTTGATGTTCGTTGCGGTGTGCATTTATTCTTCCATAATATCACCGGGGACATCTCTCTAGAAGGTGTCCCATATGATGGCATAGCAAACATTTGAACGAGATGCCCCATTAATTAATCCCCTGCTGAATACGATGAGAATCCCATTCCAAATCAATATTTTTGGGGATACCCCAGTGTAATTCACCTCAACCAAAATCCAAACAACCACATCCAACTTATCTCAAGCACCCAAAACCCGAAGCAAACATTTGAACGAGATGCCCCATTAATTAATCCCTTGCTGAATACGATGAGAATCCCATTCCAAATCAATATTTTTGGGGATACCCCAGTGTAATTCACCTCAACCAAAATCCAAACAACCACATCCAACTTATCTCAAGCACCCAAAACCCGAGAGTCCATATAGATGAAGCGACCCACCACATTTCCAATCTCCACTAGTGCGTGATAGGTCCAAAACTCTAACGGCAAACTGGGAAGTTTACCCAAAAAAATATATTTTGGTGTGTCCAAGAGAAGATTAAACCCTACATACCATCAATTGAGGTGAAGAAACCCTCATCCATGAATCCATAGAGTCAGCATAATCAATGAACCCACTAATATTTACACAAACTGCGTAATCAATGAATCACATAACAATACATTATATTAGTCTCCCTTCAAAACTATTTAAAGGTTTTAACCAAGTAGTTACTTGGCATATATCGTCTCCAAATTGCAACATATCATTATCCATACTTACCCCAAAAATGCCTCACAACCAAAAGGCTTTAAAAAAGAGTAGTTTACCTTTTTACCTATCCATGCTTCTTCCGGAACACCACCATCCAAGGAACTTGAAGGCCCTCTGTTTATTAGATAAACAAAAGTATCTACAGCATCTGCCCAAAACTGTAAAGGAAATCCTGCATGCAATCTCATGCACCTTGCACGCTCCATGATTGTCCTGTTTATCCTTTCTTACACATCATTTTCTTGTGGTGTTCTTGGAACTGTCTTCTCTCTGCGAATTCCATGCTCTGAACAGTACCTATCAAATTCTTTGCTGCAATATTCACCTCCATTGTCTGATCTAAGACACTTCAATTTCTTTCCTGTCTCCATCTCAACCAAAGCTTTCCATTTCTTGAAAGTATCAAATACATCAAATTTATTCTTAATACAATAAATCCAAGTTTTTCTGGTTGCATCATCAATAAAAGTAACATAATAACGAGAGCCATCGAGAGATGGTACCTGAGCAGGTCCCCATATATCTGTATGAACAAGCTCTAAATTTTCACTCTTCTTTTCTTTCCCAACTCTAATAAATCTAACTCTCTTTTGTTTTCCATAAATGCAATTCTCACAGAAGTCCAAATCAACATTCTTCAAACCTGGCAAAAAATTTCCTAAGTGAAGAATCTTCATCGCCTTTCCACTCATGTGTCCAAGCCTATGATGCCATAATGTTCAGTCTGCTCTTTTGGAAGTTAAAGCATCATTAGAGTTAAAAATACCATTGCATAAGTACAATGTACCAACCTTTTCGCCTTTTTTTATTACCAGGGCTCCTTTGGTGAGCTTCCAAGCTTTATATGTGAAAGTTGTCACACAACCTTCATTGCCTAATTGCGTTGTTGAAATCTAATTTTTCTTTAGATTTGGAACATGCCTTACCTCCTTTAGTAGCCATTGGTTTCCATTTTGCTGTTTTACAAGAACCTTACCCATTCCAACATTTTTAGAGGGTTTATCATCACCCAAATAGACTTGTCCAAAATCTCCTTGAACATAGTCATGAAAATATTTCTTATCAGGTGTGGCATGGAATGAGGCCCCCGAATCTACCATCGAGGAATTAGTAATATTTTCAAAAGAAAGAATCAAAGCATCTTGTAACATCTCACCAGTCACATTTGCTTCATGATTGTTTTCTTGTTGTGCATCTCCTTCTTTTCCCTTCGAAGATTTACAGTCTTTCTTTAGGTGTCCTTTCTTTCCGCATTTCCAGCACACTATCCCTGTTTTTGGACTTGGATCTGTCCTTCCTTGATTTACTGCAATATCCTGAGCTCTTTTCTCTTTCCATTTTTCTTCCCCTAGACTCTGCACTTAAAGCATTACCCGATGTCCCATCGGAGCTTTTCCGTTGCATTTCCTCGTTAAAGATAGCACTGATAACATCATCAAACTTTAAAGTACTAGATCCAGAAACAGAGTTACTAATGGCCATTACTAAACCATTCCAATTTTCTAGTAATGAGCACAAGAATAACAGAGCTCTATCTTCATCTTCAAAGTTTACCCCTACAGAACTTAACTAACTTGTAACTGTATTAAAATCATTTAAATGGTCTGCAACAGATCCACCTTCCAACATCTTCATATTAAATAATTGTTTCATAAGAAATACACTGTTTGAGGCCGAGGGTTTTTCATATAGTTTCACCAATGTCTAAATCAAACCCTTTGTCATTGTTTCCTTCGAAATGTTGAAGGTGATCGATGCTGTGAGGCACAACCGTATTGTTCCAAGTGCCTTTATATCAAGAAGGTTCCATTCCTCATATTTCATAGCCGTTGGCTTCTTTGTTTTCCTACTCAATGGTAGGTACAAATCTTTATGATATAGATAATCTTCCATCTCCATCTTCCACAGTGAGAAGTTTTGGCTGTTAAATTTCTCTACCCTAAACTTAGCATCTTCAACCATTGCTCCCACTCGAACTAGGAACCCTTCTCTCTTGCGAGTTTGTTAGCCAAATAGACCTTTGGCTCTGATACCAGTTGTTAGAAAATTATATATTATAGAGCAATGGAACACATAGAATATTGCATAAATATAAACAGATAAAACTAGAGAGGCAAAAATATACGTGGTTCACCTAGTTTGGGCTACGTCCACCCCGAATAGCCAGTCCTTCCTTTCTATTATGTAGCAAAATGAAGAGACACAATGTATAGAAAATATGTTGTAATATCCTTTGTTTTCTCTCACAGTATCACCTCTTTGTTTCTCACTCAGAGAATACACATCTATTTCACAGCCTCAATACAATGCCCTCATACAAAGAGAGGGGTTTCCTTTCAGTGCAAAAAATCCTAAACTAAACATAAGTTCTACCGTCAAATCATCTACCTAATTAATGGCTCAAATTGACTAGAAATTACTATACTTATACAAGACAATTTTACATATGTTTTTAGCTTCAGGGGACCCAGACCCCCCATTCGAGGGGGATCACCCCCCCTTGAACCTCCGCAGGGGGGAAAAGTCCCCCCCCGCCCCCGCATGGAGGGGTGTACAAAATTCCTGGGGTATACATCCGGCTAAAGCAAAGACCTCTAAATAATCATGCTCCACACCCAACATAACTATGACGATAAATTTTCTCCTAGAGCAAGGTATTCATCCATTAGAGAAATTCTTTCTCTTGCTGCACAGATGGGGTGGAAGATCCACTAGATGGATGTAAAAAAATAACCTATCAATGGGATTATTGGGAAGGACGTGTACATTAAGAAACCATAACATTTCAAGACATTTGACCAAGAGTCTCATGTGTGCAAACTCAAGAGGGAATTGTTAGACTTAAACAAGCACCCCATGCTTGGTACACAAGGATAAAAAATTATCTCACTAGTTTGGGCTTCACCAAAAGTGAAGAGGATGCAAACATATTTCACGTCTTGGTAGAAGGTAAATTTCTTATTATTTTCTTATATGTTGGTGATTTTATTTTGACTGGAGATGAGCAGCTGGTCAGATATTGCAAGGAGGACCTTGCAAGGGAATTTGAAATGAACGATATGGGTCTCATGCACTACTTCCTCAAGTTAGAAGTATGGCAAGGTGACACGAAAATATTTGTGTCTCAAGGCAAGTATGAAAATGAGATACTGCAAAGATTATCCATGGATAGTTGTAAACCCATGGAGACACCTCTAGCAACTAAATGGACGATGGAGGATGCCACTTCAAGTGAGGAAGTGGATTATATTATTTACCAATAACTAGTGGTTTCACTAATAAATCTTGTGAACACATGACCAAATATGTGCTATGGAATCAACCAGATGAGCCACACTATGGACAGACCATCCAAATTATTTTGGAAGGTAGATAAGCATGTTTTATGGTAACTCAAAGGCACTACCTAGTTTGGACTATGATACAGATGAACTAAAGAAGTGAAGCTATGTGGTTTCACAGATACAGATTGGGTAGGGAGTGCATCCGACTGAAGGAGTACATTAGGTGAAATTTTCTGCCATTAGGGGAATTTTGAGGTCTAAAATGGGCCTCCTAAGTAAATTATATGATAATAGTGGAAATAATAAAATAATATTACAATACATCATCAAATTTTCAAGGGAAAAAATAAAAAACTATTTTTTAACTCGTATTTTCAACTTATCTCCCTATGGGTTTACTCAATTTTTGAGCGGAAATAATCATTGGATGCATTATTTGATTCCTCATCCAAGGAGTACCCATGTTTTATACTTTTGATCGACCTTGCTACACGAAAAAATAGAAATAAAGGAAAAAACGTGATTGCAATCATGTTTTTCCATGTAGTTCTATTTTTTCATGTAGTAGGTTCCATCCAAAGTGTGCAACATGGGTATCCTTAGATGTGGAATTAAAATTTACATCCAATAGGTACTCCCACTCAAAATTTGAGTAAAACATTATGGAGATAAGTTGAAAATACGAGTTGAACAAAAGTAGTTTTATTATTTTAATATTTTTTATTATTTTTACTTTTTTACTCCAGAAATGGTGAATCATCCCCCATGTTTAACATCATAATATTGAATCCTATTGGTTATTATAAAGTTTACTTTGGTTGTACGTTTTTCTTGTCTGATCCATTTTGGACCTCAAAATTCCTGTAATTTTGGTTTCAAGTGGTTTACTGGTACAACATGAAGCGAAGGTATACGACACTCAACTTTATAGAAGTAGAATATATACCTACAAGTCAAGTAGTGTGTGATGTGATTTAGATGAGAAACATACTTGTAGGATTGTTTGGTCAAATGATGGATCCAACTATGATAATCATATTTCATCAAGCTCTCTAAGAATCCTATAGTTCACGATCGATCCAAACATATAGCTATCAAGTAGCACCATTTGCGAGACTATGTGTAGAGGTGGGTAATGTTCCTACAGTACATTCTGACAGAGGAACAATATGTTTCCATTTTGGCAAAGGCCTTGTCAAGAGGGAAGTCAGAGTTCCATAGGTGAAATATAGGGTTCATTGATAATCCCTTTCTTGTTGAGAGGGAGTGTTGAAAAATGCAACAAGAAATTCTCAATTTGATTTTTCCTTGATTAAATTGAGAAAAATTGAATTTCCACACTAGCTGACAACTTGAATGTAGTTAACTTGTGTGACATGGCTTGTGTCACCCCATTTACTCAGTAAATTTGAGTTGCGGGATTATATTTTAGTTAAGCATGCGTGATTTCTAATTTGTAGCAATCAAGGTCAGTTATTTCAAGTTGTTTTCAATTAAACTAGTTCCAAATTTTGGAAGAACTAGTGGACGGTCCTTTGTGTAGTGAGACTCTAGTATAACTCACTTATGATCCAGTTAGCTCATCAATCTACCCAAAATAGCTAGTGCATGCATAGAAATCGAGTTCTCCAGCTATGTTGGAGATTCCAGGGCAGTGTAACATCAGTTGTAAACTAGTCTTGAGTGTACAAGGGTTGCATGCATTTAGATGATCAACCTTGGGAATTACACAAGCAATTTGAGGAATTTCGTAAATAATAGGGGCTTAACTTCTCAAGGAATTACACAAGATAATAGGGGCTCAAGCAGAGGAAAAATTTGACTAAGTTTGCGTTAGATCTTCTTAGTGAATAAAGAGAGTTTACTTACTTGCATGTTGTGCTGAGGTGAGAAAATCAATTGTAATACATATTTATTCATCAAATTAATGCAAGTAGGAATCGAGGTTTTCAGAAGATTTATTTTCCCTGGAGAAATACTTTGTGCATGTGTGTTATTTCTCATTGCATGTTTTTTATTGATGTTTTAAATTGTGAATTGAATTCCATGAAGCAATAGAATAGGTTTGTGTCTTGTGATTTTGATTAAAACTTCATGAGAAATTACAAATCTACACCATAATTTCTACACATATATAATTTTTTACTACTTATGTGTGCATATTGTATTCAATTTGTCTTCAATTATATAATAGTTTCTAAAGTTCTAAATCATAATTTAGTATACGATTTGTATTGTTTTATTGTAATCATTATTTTTCTTTGTGTAGCATTTGATTGTTAATTTTGGAATTACTATTCCATTGTTTTTCGACTTAATCAATTTCTTTAAATCTTACAAAATGTAGTATAAAGAACTTACTAGTCCTAAATCCATTTTTTATCTTATTCCTTGTTTTGTATGGAATATTTAATACCAACCCTTATTTAGGCTATTCTAATCATTCTACTAATGTAATAGTAGTACTTAACATCTATTGGGTTTATCAATATTATACTAATTTTGTACAAGGCTAAATAATTAACATTATTTAAAGGCATAAGGTAAGTCTACAATTCCTTTCATAACCATTTTATCTCCTCTTCTATTCTCTAAACCAGAATTTGAAATTTATTAGTTCATGGAAAGCTTTTATTCCATGTTTCCTAACTTGGAAGATAATAAACCTCTCCTTATACATATGCTCAGGAATATAATCCCACTAGTTAATAGAGTTCTTATTTCATTGATATAAGTACCAATAATAAAATAGACTAGCAAGGAAAAAAAAATTCTACTACATATATATATAACTTCTTAGTTTCATTTCAATAATTCGATAATTTAGTTATCTCCTATAAGCTCTATCATAATATTTTATTCATGTATTTATGTAAAATACTATTTCCAGTTATCATTTACTTCAATATTATATTAATTCACATGATCTAATAGCAGAGGATTTAAGTATACATGTATGATATTTTCTATTCTCCAATCAAGACCTTAATTCAACATATAATTATATAGGTCTAATCAAAAGAAGCAACCTTAATCTATATCCATGCATGGACACTTTATTTCATATCCGTACAACTCTTCTTTTCATATTCATCTAATAAATTAAGTAAGTAATTAACCATCATAGGAATTAGACTATAATAATCACTGTAGTCATATATCTTCATTAGATTGGGCACTTGAAAAGAATTCAATATAGGAATGAAAAACCAATAATCTATATAGCTAATTCTAGAAATTCCATCTTCAATCTTGATTCAAACTATAATACCATTAATCTATTTCAATATCAACATATAATGTGGAACATAAATTACTCCTTTCCATAGTGACTACTTCGAGAATATTCAAGAACATAGAACACTACAACCAACCATGAATTATCTGCAAATGTTCCCCCCCCCGCCCCGAGGTAAGATCTTCCGTGCAAGAATCAACAACCACTTTGGTTCCTAAGTGGTTTCTCTTATAGACTATTTGAAAGATATTTTTAGCAAAATCTTTCTTTAAGGTTTTCCAACCTTTTCCTAGCCCTCGTTGTTTTATTTTTTGAAAAATATTCTTTTTCTTTTTCTTTAAAGCACGCCTTTCTCTCCCATTGTGATTTATTTTGCTTTTTACCCCCACTTATCATTTCTATCTAGCTAAGTGATTAGCGTAATATTCCACTCGCATTATGTTAATATTTATAATAACTTACTACTAAGGGGTTTTAGGAAACTTTTAGGGAAGTTCCACCTTGTCGACATTAACCAGTTTATAGATTTTCATGAGTTGGGAAGAAGTTTCTTGTACTCTAGTGTGCTTTCATGAATATTTCCAAAAAAAAATTTTGTATTCAATAATATAAAATATAATTACATCATCACATAGTTTCCATTCTAAATTCCACAACCACTAAGTCAAAGAATAACTTCAAAGTCCTAAAATAACCACTGTTTGAGAAAGAAAAACATAGGGGTGTTACACCATGTGTATTTTGGTTGTGTTACACCATGTGTATTAGGGATGTTCCAAGTTGAATGTTGGGGAGCACATCCTAGCGGGTGTTCATTTGGTTGTTTATGGCTAAGGAAATTGGCAAAGGCATTAAAAGGCATTTTACCACATTTGTTTATTAAAATAATGGAAATTAGGAGAAAAAGGAGGTGAAAGGTCACAGGGTGCATGTGAGGAGGAAAATGAAGGAAATAATGGAAAATTAAGAAACAAGAGACCTCATTCATAAAAATGCTTCCGAGGATCAGTGGGTAACATTTTGTCAGTTCATTGTTGGAGCTCTCTCTCATTATCCTCTCTCTCTCTCGTGCCCTTGGATACTTAAATATTTCTTGGAGCACTCTTGGAGGGTGTGGCATACTTGAATTTTTGGACAAAGAAGGAAAAGGAATAATAGGAAAGCACAAGAAGGCATCGACATTATCAGTTACACCATATTTTCTTGCAGGTATTGAGTTGCATGTATGATTTCTTCACTATTTTTCGCTTGGATGGAATATGCATGTGGTTTCTTGGTAGTGATTGGTCATTGGCTATTTTTTATTGGTTCACAAGTTTCCTTAGCTTGAGTTGAGTTATTAGTCCTTGAAGGCCTTGTTGAACAAATGATTTGGAAGCCCTACAACAACATAGGTTGAGTTACTACTCTTGGAAGCCTTGGTTGGGAAAACACTCTGGAAGTCCTTAGTGGGTTGAGTTCCTAGTTATGGAAGTCTTGGTTGGAAAAACGCTCTAGAAGGCCTATATAAGATGTGGGTTGCGTTACCAGTTTTGGAAGCCTTGCTTGGACAAATGCTTTAGAAGCCCTGTATAAGTTGTGGGTTGATTTACTAGTTCTCA